>WMKJ01000136.1:0-29197 GCA_009733715.1 Herpomyces periplanetae | reverse complement strand
GATACCCCAAATTTAATGCAGAAGGGGGATTTGTACCATTGGTGATCTGGTGATCTAATTTTCCCGTACTAGATATTGATGGTGTGCAATATCGCAAGACGCGAGAAACAGAGGTAGTTTTAAACCGTTCCAACGGTAAAGACGAGGCATAAGGGGTCTCTAGAACTGTAAATAAGCCATTAGACAAAATTGACTTGGAAGTACTGGTATGCTCAAGCTCGGTGAGGGTACGAACTTGAGAAGATCTTGACGCACCATTTTTCTCGGGAGAGCTTTTTATTGAAGGATTTTGTGCATTACTGTCATTTAAAGATTTTTGCTTGGGTGAAAACGAGGCAAAAATTGGGTCAGATAGTAGTTCAATTGGACGACGGCAGGTCTGGGCCACTGGGCTAGGAAAACCATTTAGTAGGGGAGAAGGAGGACTGGCAGATCTACCGTGAGTAGGGGGAGGTGTGTCAATCTGTTGTGAAATTGTAAAGAGTTGAGTAAGGGATAAATTTTTAATGGCGAGTGATTGAGGGTCTGAATTGGGTTGTTTCTTGAATGGGGATCCGGTTAGTTGATCAATTTTAAAACAACTGTAACCGGTTGGCGTTTGTTCGCCATCAACCTGAAAATTGGATAAGTTTTGTTTTTCCGAGTTATCAGTGGTGGCAGGTGGCCGATCAGCCATAGACGTTAGTACATCAGGGGAACTGATATCGACGTCTAAATTTTGCGAGTTGGCATCCAATTGACTGGGAAACCTTTTGGCCAGAGAAAGTATAGGTGAGCTTTGAATGTTGCAAGAATTAGGTAAATTTGACCTGGTGGGAGACAGGGTGTCATCTCGCTTGTTACATGTTGCCGTCAGCGGGAAGGGAGAGGGGGAATAAGAATTTGATGTAGAAGAGGTAGGATGGGTTGTTGAAAGAGGGTTGTTAGTGATGGAAGTAGTAGTAGTAATACGCGGGTTGGAAATTTCGTGGAACTTGACATGGTCAAAGGGGAGAGCAGCATTAGAGATGATTGATGAACGGACAGGAGGGATAGGAGATGATAGGAATGGTGTAATAGCAGAGTTATCGTTCAATGAAGCCAAGCAGTGTGATGGTTCGTTACGTGAATTGAAACTTTTATTGGGAGGAGTAAGAGCTTGCTTAACGCAGATTGGAGACTTTTGGGCCAGGAAATTTTGAACAGGCACGGGAGAGGTTCTTGTTGTACTGTTATCGGTGGGAAGCGTAGTGTCATGCATAGAATGATCATGATTAGGGAAAGATAATTCGATTGTATTCAGGGGAGATAAACGATTAGCATGCAAAAAATTATTTTTATCCATGGTAAGAAAATCGATTTGACTATTGTGGGGTGGGGATCGAGATTGGGTGCCCATTAGATTGGAAATCGTGGTGTTATGTCGGCCATTCAAAGCCTTTAAGGAGGATAAGTCCATGATGACGGCGCAAAATTGGAGGGAAAAAGAAATAGCTTGGTGAAAGGGTTAGAAAAAGGGAAGGGTGAAATTAGAATAGAGCAGAGAGATTGGGCAGAATTAAAGGTTATAGTAATGGAATTTTAACAATGAATGAATGAAGAATTGAATGAGACCAACTGACGATTAGAAGTGCGAAATGAGAATTCAGGGAGGGAGGCGACGTAAAGATGATTGAATGGACAATTCCAATAAAGTAATAGGAACCTAAAGATAAAGGCGACTGTGAGGGTGATGAGAGGGGGAATTGTAACGGGTATCACGAAGAAAAAAGGGAACAACGAGTAAAATTGTGATTAAAATTGGAGTTGAAGGGGAAAGGTAACGCTACCAACACGAAGAATAAATGAAGTAAACATAATAGACAACTTAGGTGATGTTAAAGAGCAGAAAGGAGGATAAGGCAATATAAAGATGAAAATTTGCCGAAAGAGAAGAATCTTGACGCGCTTAAATGCATAAAAAACTTTTTTTTTCAATTCGCGAACGAAAAAAATCACGACTCGGCACGGAACAACATTACGGCTGGAGACACGTGACTGGGAACGGGGAGCCGGGAAGGGGCATTCGAGCTTGGCGGAAGGGAGGAGGAAAATGGGAATACCGAAGTGGATCGGGAGGCTGTGGGGGAGGGGTGGCTCGGGCCGGGGTTGGGAGGAATGCCGAAAACATTTACAGGAACGAAGAATGAAATATTGGAAAACTGGGTAGATTGGTCAAGGCTTGTATGAATTTACTCGATTTCCACGAATGAAAAGTGATGGAGAGATGGCTTGAATATGACAAATTGTAATTGGATAGAGGAAGGGGGATAGGCAAGGGTCGAGAGAAAGGTAAGTTGCTCAAAAGGAGTACAAAGAGCGTAACACTGTCGCTAGGGGTGGGCTAGCAGCATGGAATAGATAATAACTACGTGTAGTAAGGGGAATATATAAAATGATGGAGGTTGAGGGAAGATAGCGAAAAACGACAGGTTCAACAAATGGTTTTACTGGAGTAGGAGCAGGGGCAGGTACAAGATCAAGTATAGACATAAGGTCAGGTCATTCAGAGGAAGAGTACAAGGGGATGTGGGGATGTGGGGATAAATACAAGGGATTTTAAGGCTCGACGTCCAGGATGGAGGACGAAGTGAATGGGTAGGTATCAGGTAAGACAGGTAGACTCGGGATGGCAATGACAAAAATGGTGGACACGCATTCGCACGGGCAGGTTGTCAAAGTGTCGTGGATAAACATGCATCTAACTGAGGCAAAAATAATCAATAATACGTATATCACTACGGTACGGCACAAATTTGATCTGGTTGGCTAAATTGGATGCAGGCAGGCGGGACGATGGTACCGGTGTGAGGGCGCGTTATCGAATTAAGGGTCAAAGGTCGGGATCATGGGCCGGGGATCTTGGGTCGTAATTTTAAAGGGGAAATGGATGGAGAGAAATTCAGGTTAATCTTCACTCAAATCGGGATTGGCAACAAATAGTCGAACACCTGAGCCGACAAACAAATTAGGATTTTCATCATCATCAGCAGAATTATCATCACCATTTTCAAAGCCACCAGGACGATTAAGATGACAATGGGGATCGGAATTAATGGGAGCGGTGGACGCAAGGTTGGATGATGAATGAGAAGTAGGGTAAGCCGGAGGTTTCTGATTTATCGAACCAGATGAAGAACTTGAGGATAATGATACCAAAGCCTCCGCAGAATCGACACGCTGGGTAGTAGTAGCAGAGCACTTAACCGATTGAGTAGCCGTGGTAGAATGGGGAGAATAAACAGAGGCACTCCGAGGGGGGGAGTTTTCACTCGAAACAGGATTAGAATATCCATGACTTGGCAGGGAATCTCGTAAGTCAGACATGCTAAGGGAGCTGGACTGAGAATTAAGTATCCTCCGGCAGGTAGGAAGATTCGTCTGTTCAAGAGTTTTGCATTGGTAATAATTAGGCTGATGGGGAGGTGGGGGAGGCTTTGATAAACTCCGAGAGGATGAGGGCCGCTCGCAGGAGGATGAGGAAGATGAAGATGAAGAAACTAATACACCTGGACTGCTACATACACTATCGTTTTCACGAGCTAACGAAATAGATTGAGAAGTAGACGGAGCAAGATAGGCGTAAGAGGAACTTATAGCGCGTCTAGCACTAGCAAACGAGCCGGACCGACGATTGAGAGATAAAGGATGATAACCTTGGTTAGCAAGAGAATCATTGTTAGCGGTAGCGGTGGCGGTGGCATCATCATCACTTTGATCAAGATCATCGTCTACTTCACTGGCACTTAAACGCATAGGCACGCCGGTACCAGCGATATTTTTACCAACGTAAGCGACAGGTCGAGGTCTGTGGGTCCGAATTTTACTTCGAACGGCGTTGGTAACGCTAAGGGATATTGAAGTTGAAACGGTCGAGGAAGAAGAGGTAGAAGGAGAAACGGGTGATTTAATGGTAGATTTATCCAATGGAATGGATGCCGATAATCGAGGATGACTATGAGAACCGGTGATTTGACGAGTTGAACGATGGTCTTGGGTGGTGCGATGTTGAACGAGAAGTTGGGAATCCTGAACTTGAGCACAATCACACCATACAGTAGCTCTTTGCTTTCTTAGCAAGGCAACATAGGAGAGTTTAGACTGGGTCGAAGCAAAAGTGCCACGTGAGGAAGTTGAGCCATCTCGCTTAAGACTTGAGTAAGCCATGGAAGGCGAGCTAAAAACTCGATAGTTAAGGTTGCTAATACTGCTACTGCTGACGGCAGGACAAGTTGAAGTAGATGGAGAATGGGAGGTGTTTGTGGCAATAGCACTTGAAGCAGTAGAGATGGCAGCAGCGGAGGGAGAGGTAAAGGTGGAAGCGGAAGAAGTAACACAAGTAGAGATAGACGTACACGGAGACGAAGAAATGGGTACAGAAATATTTGTGTTAGTAAAACTTGGTTTAGCATTAATGGTGGCCAAGGAACTCATGGATGACGTGTTGGAAAATGTATTATCAGGAGACCAAATAGCACGTGAAAAGTTCACCATGGGTAAGGAGGGTCCGTGGTGGTTGTAAGGGAGATGAGCATGACCAGGAGTGGGAGGATGGGCTTGCTGGCGGGGGAGAGGGTGAGAAGGTAATGGATGGATATGAGAATGAGGAGGACGGGAGGGATGTTGAGGGAAAGGTAGATGGGGATTGATGGAGGTGAGAGAAATGTTGGGTTTGATAAGTGAGCATGTAGTTGGAAGAAGGGAACGGGTAGAGGCAAGAGTAGGTTGTGGTGCGGGTGCGGGTGCGGATGTGGAAGTGGATGCAGGCGTGGATGAGGGTGGAAAAGGTGTAGGGGAAGAGGTGGAAATGGTATTAGTGACAGATGCAGACGAGGAGGATGAAGGGGAGGAAGAGAAAGTCTGACTCATGGGAGGTGGCACAACGGGATAATACAGATCGGCATGTTGAACGGAAGAGTGAGTAGAATGTGGAAATTCCGTCACCGTGGGAAAGGTAAAATTAAGCGCAAAAGGATTAGATGAGTAAGAGGTAAGATTTCGGTTGGAGGTCGAGGCGGTAGCGAATTCAGGTGGTATACTTGAGTAAGAGATGGAATTAGAAGGAGCAGGATACGGATAATTGGTATGGATAGCAGTTTGTGATGTTTGTTGCTTAGAGGGATGAAAGGCGCCTAAAACGGCTGCAGATGACATGATTTCGTGAGGAAGTAGGTTGAATAAAAGGATAATTAAAGATGATTTGAAGGTAGGGTGACTGTATAAAGCGTGAAGAGGATGAATATGAAAGCTATGATAATAGTACTGGGAGAGGAGGTAAGAAAATAATGAATTGACTTAGAAATACTGTGAGAATTACAAGGAAAGGGAGTATGAGAAAATGGGACAGTCAAAGCTGGCTGTAGTGGCAGCCATGACTGGAGAATTAAGTGCAAGAAGATATACTTGAAGAGCGAAAATGGATGGACAAAAAGAATGTCGATGAAAAGGGATAAAAGAAAGAATAAAAGGAAGAAGGGAAGAAAAGTGTACGAGAAGAGAAAAACGAGGAGGAAGAGCCAATTTAAACAATTTTCCACGCGAAGTGTGACGAAGGAAGGATCATGTGATAAGACGTGTTAGTAATTGCCCGCAGAGAGCGGGCGCCATTGATAGGGAGGAGACGGGCGCCGGCACGGGACAAGCACGAGCATGAGCATTAACATGACCACGGTTACGGGGACTATCCCGGCGGGTCATGCCCAACCCACCCCACCATCACTACTATCACCATCACCAGCGCTTCCACCAGTCTTCTATTCCCATTGTTCCCATTGCTCCCATTGCTTCCATTGCTCCCATTGCTCCCACTGCTCCCACTGCTCCCATTGCTCCCACCATTCCCACCACTCCCACCACTCCCACCATTCCCACTCCTTCTCTTCCTCATTCCCCTCTCCTCTTTCTGATATCTTCTTCCCTCCAGGGCAAAACCTTCTCATGATAAGCAAATACTTGTCCTCTAGTAAATCTATCGTCCATCCTTACTCTCGATTAGGGGATATATTACTGTCGTCATGTCTAGGATGACACCATGTTACTAGCGGACCAAAGTATACAAATGATTAATGTTAAGGGTACACGGAACCTTAATAGAATGACATTATAATAATACAACTAATTTGAATACTTGTTCATTACAGTGGTATCATGCACGCTCACTCGCGCACTCTTAAATCAACTAACATATCGCAATAAGTTTGAAATGCCATGTTTGATTTGAAAAGATTAACTTGATGTATTGGTTAGGGTTACGCAAACGCAAGACACGCCCAAATAGCGCAATCCAAAACTACCTACCTATACTCCGTACATTCGCATGCACTGTCGTTTCAGTATTTGCCAAATATCTGACGAGTACTCTTTACCAGTTTGACATTCTGACATATCAACGGAGCACATCCTCTCCTCCTAATCTATCAATACAACACAACACCTCTCAACTCGTGTACGTTTACTCGACCCACAAATGCTCCGACCAACGGATATTTTTTTATTATCGCCTTTTATCTCACCCTTCGGACACCGGGCTTCGCTATTTCATCCGTCCTCTTCCTACACTAAACCCACTCCGTATAATTTCAACTTGTTAACCAAGCCTCTGCATACATTCATGCCTACCTCTAATCCTGATACGACTCCGTTTCTTGTATATTAAACCCTGTGTATAAACTCGTAAACATTTCTACGATTACGATCGCCTTACACAAACGTTAACCTATCTACTACACTATCATTTCTTTTCCCCTCCCCACCTCAAACTTACCCTTTGTCTTTTCCTCTCCATTCAACTTATCATGTACCTTGAACGTCCCCTATACCAATCTATCCATCCATCCTTATAAGACATCCCAAGAACCCTGACCCACCCCCAACCGAACAAACTTTGTGATTCGCATCGTCTGCAACACCCAATGCTGCCACTGTGCACGTAAAGGGAAACGCTTATAATCACTCAATACAAACGTGTATACAGCAAGCTTTACTTGCCAAAACTTAGATTCTATTGATCATGTTTCACAAAATGCAGGTGACTTTCATGGGAAACATCACTGCTAAACTCTAATCAGGACCAACTGTTAACGTTGGTCAACACTAACATTGCCCCCATTTAACTCTATTACGGCTCGGGTAAGGTGAGCTGTAAGTAAGGGCGTGCGCGCGTCCGTCCATCCGTCTGTCTACCTACGTACCATTCATTACTTACGAAATAATTCCACCCTGAGTATAATTGACCACCGTATGCATGCCTGCAAGTACACAGAATATATACGTGGCAACTGTAAACCTTCCCCAAAGCATTATCAAAGCGCATTAGCGTTAACTATCACTAAGTATCAGACTAAGTTTCGTTGCCTTACAAGATTATTTTATGCAATGATTTCCTCACTTTTCCCGTTTTGTCTATCCATTCCCTTCCACGTTAATTTGTTCTTCTCACTTTTCCCTTACTAAACTTTCCCAAATTCTATCAATGAGCGGCTAATCCGTCGCATTAATATACCTCTCTTTCTTTAATCATTACTACGTCGCTGATCAAGCAAACCGTCTCGTTTACCGCTCTTCCTCCCACATCCACTCCCATTCTCTCATACGTATGCTTAATCCCTCTTTCTCCCCGCTTCCTGTCTAACCAATCTTTTCCACGCCTAACAACGCTACACACATAGTTACTCTTCTTCTACCTTATTAATGAACCTCCTAAATTCCCACTGTGTGAACTTTTATATACACACTTTTTGATTATGATGATCAATGAATATGTTAACTCAATAATTCGTCTATACTCCCCATCTATCAACCTTTCCACCACCCTAATGTCACTGTTTTATTCTCTTTTAATTATGTTATACCCGCATATACCTCAATAGTGTCTGATTTATATATTTCACTCTTAACGCCTCTATTTCATCTTTACTTTTTATTCTATTTACTAAATTACCATAATCAAATTTAGCCTTAGAAGCAAGCCAGTCTGGGATGAACTCTCTTACTCTTATCCCCAAACTTCTGCCGTTACTCCCTCATCCATATTATATATTCCTACACCATTTATTCCCATTCCTACTCCCAATCCCACACCCACTCTCTCCCATCCTGCGTTGCTCTGTTCTGCAAATCTATCAACCCGAATTACCTAATTAGGCAATTTTTTTCTTAAAATCACGTGCTCTGTACTCGTAAATTCTTTCCCTTGTTCACGAGTAACTGCGTCTTGTAACATCAAGTTTTCATTTATACGCGCCCTGGGATATCGATTCATGTGTTACTCTCCCTTTTTTATTATTCAATCAACCAACCAACGTACCTAATCACCAAGCAAGTAAGCCTTCATCCAACTAAATATTCCCGTAACGTGTTCACGCTTTCACTTATATCTGTTAACTATCCTCTCTCCCGTATACTTCCCTAAACCCTACCTATTCCTCGTATATTAAGCTTCATTTCGTCATATCATTCATTATTCCGTCGGTTTTCCCACTTTAGTGTCCCTCACTATGCGACTTCACTGTTAAACCCATCCTATTGCCTACACTAATGTCTTAAGAAATCATATTGAGCAACATTTTCCCGCATAAATTTTCCCTCCAAGCGTACCAACTCTCCACTGCAATTTTCACATCCCCCTCCGTATTTTTTGCCTCCGCTTTCCCTTGTAACACCGTATTATATATCCACTATTTTCACTAAACTTAATCATTTCCCTCAGCCACAGTCTATTCATCACACTCATCTTTAAACACCTCATACCACCTCACAATCCCATTATTCACATACCACACTACATCATATTTGATCAATACTACTCTTCACTACCGCTACCGCTCATACTAACACAATACTTCTACCACAAACGTTAATCAGTGTACCCCTTCTTCTTTTTCTTTATTTCTCACCCCCCCTCTATTTTAATTTTTCCTAATTACACACCAAATTTTCCTCCCCCATTTGATAATCTCATGCTCAAAAAAACTAAATGATACTGCCTAAACTCTTCAACTACTTCTCATCCCTTACACCACACCCGTATTCCCTGCTGCCTCGCTTAACCGTCCAACCAGTCTCCCTTAATTCACATGTACCACTGCATAAATGAAGCAGATTAAAGCATTACCCGCCAAGTGACCACGCGTGCTAACACACTCAACCTCTCTCCTCTCTCCCCTCCACATTACTCCACTTGTCTGCCATCCAATACCTTCATTATTCACTTCCCTACTGCCTACCCTTTGTTACACCTCTCATCAATTTGCCATGGCTAAACAGCATATACCACCGACCTTATAACTACCTTACCCTCCCACAAATAAACATGCTTTGCAAAACCACCAGTCCCCATGCTTACGCCTTTCCTTACTCGGCCTATCTTATAATCAATTCCTCCCTACACACTTGTTTAATCACCCTTCATCTACCCTCTTATATCCATACTTTCACCCGCCCGTCCCACACTCTTCACGTCAGCCTTATCGTCTACACCTCCTTCCCCTTTCGTCTTATTTTCTCTCCGTCCCATTTCATTCTAGAACTTCCTTCCCCATCCCCCCGTCAGCCCTACAAATTCAGCTTTCTTACCATGACGTCATTATATACATCCTTAATTCTTTTCCTTTAATTGCTTTCTCAAATAAATTATACATTTACCATTATCCACCGCCCATCCTTCAAATATACATTTTCCATAAGAATAAATTACAAGCTTTCTTGTATAAATATTTACCTTAACTTTCCGTTTAAAGCCTCCTTCAACTATCCTTCTTTTCAATCTTCAGTGTACTCCGTGTCGTCTGCATCTAAAATTGTTCGCCCATTATCATCCACCAGTGTTCTAACCCCTAATAAATCTTTGTCGACTTGGTCCCTTGACGCTCCAAAGTCCAAAACCTGTTCTCTCTATCTGTTAGCGTATGTTTCTTATCAATTGCATATCCTCACTTTTCTCTTTTATCTCCTTACCTCAATATAAGTATGCCGATCTCGCTGTACCGCTGCCACACATCTGCGATTGTCAAATTTAACTTGCCATACACCACTCAAATCTGTTAATAAATCCCGTAAAAATTTCCCCGTTCGAATGTCCCAAATTTTCAAAGACCGCACACTACCCGAAATAACCTTCTCCCCATCATGTTGAAAACACGTGATCGCCCCTGTATGCGCTAAAAGAGTGCTCCGGCATTGTCCTGTTTCCGTATCCCATATTCGCAATGTCGAATCCGCTGCCGCTGACACTAAACGTTCAGCCCGCAGTTCCAATAATCCTACTAGACTTGAATGCCCCTCCAAATTCGCAATACAAGTTCCATTCTCAATATCCCATATTTTAACCGAGCTATCCATACTTCCGCTAATACACCTCGACCTTTCGTAATCCAATACCACACTATACACTTTACTGGCGTGTCCAAATAATCGGTGCCTCATCTCTCCTGTTGATATCCTCCATACTCGCACACTATTATCGTAACTTCCGCTTACTAATGTGTCTCCGTGAGCTGCAATCGTCCTAACGCTATGATGGTGACCTGATAAAACTCGTACAAAGTAAGGATTGTCCGTATCGTTGAAAGCTCCGCTACTTTGTAATACAGACGGCCCATTAACTCCTGGAAGTTTCCAAACCCTCAGCGTTGAATCTCGGCTCCCTGTAATGATTAATGGCTTCTTTGGCATCACTATAGCCCGTCCATTCGAATCATACCCAATGACTGTGGGCTTTAGTAACAGTAAACACCGTACCGTGGACGTATGCCCTTGAAATACGTGTAAACACTTTCCCGTTTTAATGTTCCATACCCGTACACTCCGGTCCGTACTACCACTCACTAGGATATTCCCATCATACTGTAAAGCCCATACTCCGCCCTCATGCCCTGATAAAACTGCTAATTTAGCACCCGTCCGTGTATCATACACATGTATATTAGTATCATCGCTACCCGTGAGGATCTTTTCTGAATCAAATTGTAAGCAAGTGACCACGTGTCGCTGGTGCGCTCGAAATGCCAAGTGCCGGGGTGGAGCGTCCACTCGTATCCAATTCCTTCGAATGGCATGTGACCTCCGATATAAACTTTTGAATAAATGGAAATTCTTTGATCCACTATTCCCTTTCGTCATCATTTCGGCCTCTGGAATCGCCATTCGCCCCATCTGGGATAAATAATATGGACGAATCGTTACATTTGAGGTGTCCTCAAAATTCAGTGATGAGAGTCCTGTTGTCCAATTGGTTCTCCGACGTTTACGACAACGTTGAGGATAAAGCGACGCTTTACGTTTTAACTCATAGCTAGATTGTAGCATGCCTGTATCAGGGATGGTGCTAGGCCAATATTCTTCATCGGATATATCCCCCTTATATACCGTACGCAAATTGATTTCGCAAGAATTATCACCATAAGGATCTTGCCAACCCCATCCCTCATCGATAGCTTGATCAATTTCCCGCATCGAGATATCGTAACCGTCTCGTTTGAGTAAATTGAGCCAAGCCTTTTCATTGGTATCTACAATGCGTCGCCATTTTTTCGATACCGAAGCTGCGCGGCATAGACTTTGGACATCCAAAAAATCCAATACACGTAGACCCAGCTCCAAGGGGAGCATAGTAAGAAAATCAATCTTTAAGGCGGGATTGACTACATCAGCAACGAAATGAAGTAGAGATTTGGACGACCTGCGTAGTATCTGGAACATGAAATACGCTTGCTCTTGCTCAGAAAGTTTTTCAAATGCCCCGAAAATATATGGCATACTTTTAACTAGGGTAACATCCAAATTGTCCAGTTGATGAGCTGGTAAATTACTGGATAATATACCATCCCTAGTAAAGCGATTTGCGCAAGAATTTCGACTGACATCTTCATTAACTATGGTATCAGACAAGCCTCTCCTTCTAGAACCGTAAGAGAAGTCAAGTTCATTATGTCCACTTGTCACATTATTCGATGACATCCCCAACGCCCCGTTTCCACTCACTGAAGCTGCGGCTGCTATAGGAGACAGGCTAGGACTAGGTAAACTAGAGTTCTCCGTGCCTGTTAACGGGTACGCCGAGTTAGAATGACTTGAGTTCGAAGTAAATTCATGCGAGTCGCTAACAGAATACGACTCCAAATCATCTTCCAGTATGGGTGGGGTTGGTGAAACTCCAGCAATGAAAGTGCCGAACACTTGCGAGAATGAAGACTCTCTAGGTTCATTAGCCGTCGTTTCTCCTTTCACCAACTCCGACCCACTTGATAAAAATTTTAGGGGTAACCTTTTTCGTGGTTCAACGGTTTGTACTTGACGTGAACTTGAAAGTTTTAAACGAGATTTACATATATCAAACGAACGACATTTGCGCTTGAATATGGATGAGGAAGCTAATGAATCATGAGTTGATCGTGGAGCTGAACAGGAAGCTACGGAGGACCTATTTGACATAAATTGTTGATTGCGCAATAGGGAAGGTTCCATTGTAGGATAGTTATCGACAAAAATTCTTGAAGGTTGATCAGCCGAGTTGCTTGATGAATCAGTATCGAAGGAGTCTGTAGGAGTGCAGTCAAGATCGGAGTAAGTTATAGGTTCAATACCGCTTGCTGAATATAAATGTCTATTAGGAAAATAATGGCATTGTTGGTGAACAGGATTGGAAATAACTGATTTATCTTGATTTTGGCAAACGGGGGATGAAGTTATGGGAAAAGAGCCAGGAGAGAGAAAATTAACGGTGGATTGACGAATGGAGGATGAGAGAGGTATGCTAGCAGAGGACGGGGAAGCGCTTGAATCATGCTGCCAGGCAGATGAAGCAGATGATAAATCGTTGATACGAGGGGATGGTGATGATTGAGACTAAAGAAATGAACGACTTAGTAAACTTAACAGAGCAAAGGCACAATTACGGGGAAAAAATAGAAGATATTGCAGGATGAGGTGAAAAAGTGGGGTATCGGAACATCAGTATATCCGATAATAGGTACATACCTTGAATGGAGATGTATCGGGGGAGGTGGGCTTATGGAATGAAAACTTTGAATTTTTGGAATCAAAGGGAAAATTTTGTAAGCATGAAGGGATGGGAGCAGTTGCAAGAGGATATTTTGAGGAATCGATTGATGATTTTAGTAGTGAAGAGGAAAAAGTCAATTTAGGTTGACAAGGGAAGATGCATGGAGTGGTAGATGAAATGGTTTGTTGGGAGGTGAAGTTGGTCGTACTCGCAGTAGCCGTGGCAGAGGCAATAGAAGTAGCGACAGAGGTAGAGGAGGTCGTGGTAATGTAATCATCACCCTTTGGGATAAAATTACGGGTGTTTGAGGAAGGGGTAAGTTGCGATGAGGAATGATGAGATGGGTTTGGAGATGGTTTGCAAGAGTCGGGAATAGTAGTTCTTGATATTCGGGTGAAAAGTTGTAAAGGAGAATCAGAAGTGGTAGAAGACATTAGGAGAAATATTGAGGGTACCGCCGAGCTGTAAGAGTACACGACGTGTATGCGTAGCTAAATGGCACAATTTCAACGCATGAAGTAGAGGAAACGTTGTAAAGGATTATTAAGAGAAAAAGTAGACAAGCGTCAAATGGTGGTGATAAGTGAATGAAAGAGGTAAAACCGTAAAGAAAATACGAATAAAAGTTTAACGATGTAAATATGTAACGAAATTTTCGACAAGTTAAAGTTCACGCGAATGAAGTGAGCATGATGATAATTATCAACTAACAGAGAATATATGAGCAAAGTCGCGACATGGAGGAAATAGTCAAGAGAAATGTTGGATAAGATGTGGGAAGTCAGTGGAAAAGAAGAATTTGGGTCACGGGGACGTACGTGGAGAAGAATTCAGTAAGCGAGCGGACCAAATATTTTCCGATGTGGCTGATGTATAGGCTGGGGGATAGGAGGGCGAGTGAATCGGAAGCGAAGATTATGGTACTGGAAGAAGGGATGGGGACGGGAGTGGGAGGTAACGTTTGAGGAGAATAGGGAAGAGGAACGAAGAGGGCGAAAAGAAGGAGATGTGGTTAAATTTGAGGAGAGGTATCGGGTTTAATAGTTAAATTTAGTGGGCAATGAGGGGTAGGTCAATGAGGGGGAGGGAATTTTAACGATATTTATCAAAATTTAGTGGTAAAGTATTTATATGGTGTAGCACGGAGATAACAAGTTGGAGGAGCGGGCATGGGTTTAAGGGCGAGCTGGCGGGCAGATAAGGGAACCATGAGACAACCGGGCAAGATGAGAAATGAATTAATGTGGACGAGATAGTAAATGAATAATTAAGCTAAGTGGGAAAATGTGTCGAATAAATCCACAGAGAGAAAAATGTGACAATCCGGATAACAGATGAAAATGAGAAGGAGGCAACGATTAATTTAGGTGGGCAAATTTTACATAGAGGTATGTGAGGATTGGGATGATATGTGAATCATCTAGCAAGTATGTACATATTAAACCCTTTTAATACCATAATTAGTGTACGTGGGTAAGTATTTGAGTTGATTTCATTGTTGCGGAAGCGTATGCTAATTTTTCTACTCAAAGTAAGAGAGTGTGTTTAGGAGCACACTACCCTTGAATCAAATGTTTTCACGTTTGCTTAAGACCTATGATTCCTGCTAAATACGGAATGCAACGATGGACGATTGGATGAAGTAAGACATCCAGCAATTTGTCACATAACACATTAGTAGTTAAAGAAAAGAGCCTACAGGACGGTATTTCAGTTGGAGATTAACAATTAAATACATCAAAATACCTAACTCGGAATATATTTATAACCGAGTCGACACGACATGGGAAGGTAAATGTAGAGTATGTATGACCCATTACAATTAGTACAGCGTAGCTCAATTAAGTGTAGTAAGGTGATAATATGGTACATTACACTATAGCATAAATTTAGATGGAATGGAATAGCATGACACGAGATACTACTTGCAGATCGGAATAATTATGTTAAATACATTTAAATTAACCAACTGTATATCTAAATAAAATGTAGAACTATAGATGATACTGCACGGCTAATAATATCTTTTATCTTGTAATTGAAACCTAGGACCCAAATGATTGCACGCCATAATTCCCAATATGGCAGAAAATTGAAGATCATTTAGAAGCTAAGATAGTATACCATACAAAAAATTAAATTGAATGAGATGGGTGAGTATATCATAGCGGGAACTGCCATGTGGCAAAAAGGGTAAAATACTTTGAGTTTTGATTTAGTATGATGAAATTTGCATTCAGCGGGACCATTAAACCCTTGTATGTACCAATATAAATGTACAGAACATACTACGAAGCAAAATAATATTACTTTAGTAAGCAAAAAAGGATTAACCAAGAGTAACTAAGTGAGGCTGAAAATTATTGTTCAAATTGTCGATGATTTTGACGCGTTTAGTAACAGCACGTTAAAATTATACTAAAACACGGTTACACATGCAATACCATATTGCGCATAAAACTCCTCAAAACTTAAAAAAAATACGCACACCAACCAGCAAAAATAAAACACTTGCCTAACAAGCCAAATGGTTCCCTTTACCATAGATTCATTGTTCAAAAGGCTTGATCACGTGATACTCCGATATTTCGTTGAGACGACGGTTCCTTTCGGAGGAAGCGAATTGGGAGGATAAGCGGATTCTCATTATTTTAATTCACAATAAATTAAGTTTGCAGAAATATAAATGACTTGCACCCGATAACCGAACCAGAACCCGACCCCCGGTATCTGAAACACGTGCGTGCATACGTGTTAGGTATTATGTCTGAGTATGTCAAGTAAGTGAACGCGTTCAATTTTTTATGCAAGCCTAATCATAGTCTGCTATAAACCCAACTACACAATTTCTGTTCGTATACGTTTATATGTACGTGCACGTATGTTAATGCACAATTGCCGATCGGGTTGGCCTCTGTATAAAAAGTTTATGGTTATTATTTGTCCTCCAATCATATTAAAATGAGTCAAATGAAATATGTAAAACAAAATGTAATAAAATTTGAAAAAAATGTGGAATATCTCGCGTCAATTACACCTTACGAGGCGAAACGTAGATTATCCCACCCAATTCAACATATCTCGAAAGTTAAAGCGAAATTTATGCATTAAATTTACTAATTTTCGCCCAACTACTAGACAATGACTCCAAAGTTTCCAAGCTAATAACCAAAGTCCCCTCGGGTAGTTAACACTTCGCGATAAACTTCTTCCCAGAATCCAATTACTAAGCCTACTCTTTTTCAAGTTTTCTTAGGAGACTTTTGCAGATGTGACACTGCAAGGGTATTTACTAATCCATGCAGTACCGAGATTATACAATTTTAACCTAAACTACCCATCATATAGTTGAGTAAAGCCTGCAGGAAAAAAATGGTGTACTACATAACCACTAAAGTTTATACCATTAGATATAATTCAACGTGCATTAAATTGAACCATTCAATCCAACCTTCCAATCTCCTACCACCAATTTTCATGTCCCAATCACACTTCATTACAACTTACTCTTCCCACTCCAATGCTACCGTCCATCAGTTCAATCATTTACTCAATTAACTTCACTTTGCCCCATGCACAACTTGATCAATAATCACGTGCCACTTTATGCAATTTTGAACGGATAGGGAATGTGCGAAAATATTGGCAGAGTGAAAATGATCCTCAGCAAATATCTCAACAATATTTGTGAAGGATTAATCGTTTCACTTCTCTCAATAATTATATTGGAAATATGACCTGTATTAAGTTTACAATTATATGTATATCCTGGATCTCTTGTACCCCGCGTAAGGATTGGATCAATTTTATATATTTATCTTATCCAACATTTTTAACATGAATCTTTTTTTTCCTTAATCAATTTTATCTTGAGAAGCTGTCAATCTTGGCTTGAATTGAATTTTAAGTTACTTCAATGGCTATACGTTAACTACAGAATTTATATTCGATTGGCAAACTATATCATCGGCTAAAATTTTTCAGATATACGTTTTAATATAATACTTGTAGTATACTGGAGCTGCACGGAATTGAGCCTGAACAAATTTGATATTTCACAAGTTGTCATTTTGATTAAATCGTCGTATCGGGCTAGCTCATTAGCGAACGACATTAATTTTTCAAAATATTTTCTCTTTTATTGCTAATTTCTTCAATTGGTTTTAGTTGCGCTGCGTGAAAATACATGAGAGGATACAATTCGTTTGAGTCCGTAATCGCCAATGTCACTCACTCTTCAAGCTCAGCGCACACAGACTGGGTGTAAAAACAGTTTAAAAATTGAAAATACAGTTAGCGAAGCGCAAAGTTTAGAACTTGCACAAATTTTTATACATGGATCCGTAAGTTTTACGAGTACCCCATTCATCTCATTACAGCCTTCCTGGCAGCCATCCAATATTAACTTGTACGATGGGTTATACTAAACATTTATCGAACAGCTTAGTTGCGTAGCGTACCTTCGGTACGTTTAAACAAGCTTCATATGGTTGCGACCTTTAATCATGATAGTTGGGAACTAACATACAGGAAATATATGAAAAATTTTACTAAGAGATTTATTCATTGAGTCATCATTTGATGATATCATTTACGAACCTTCGCGTACCCGTTTGTCCTATGCTGATTATGCGGCAAGCAATGAGCAAACGAGTGGACGAAATTCAAAGTCTGGTCGAAACTCGCGCACAGGCACTCGAATTGCTATATTGAAACGTGGGCGAAACCTAGCTACAGATACATTTATGGACTGGCTGGTAAGAGCTGTTTGCGCTCTGCAGTATACGATGCTCCGCGTGGTACATTGTACATTGTGCTACTGTTTTCAATTAACCTTTGACAATTTGCTCAATTACGACGGCTAACATTAGTTAAGGAGCACGGTGCATTTGATGCACTAAAACGGCGTGTATTACGAGCACTCCAGCTAAAGATCTTCGAGAATCCGGCACGTGCTACACATGTCATTGAATGTTATACATTCTCATTTGACTATAGCACACGGGATAATAAATGCGCAACAGATCCTGGCAAGGTTGAAATCTCTTTACGACACTCATCTGGCCGTGTTATGTCTATGAAAAAGGCCAAATATTCGTTGCATTTATTCATTCGACAGCTTATCCAGTTATGTAAAACGTTCCCAAGCTTACCGCGTAAGTTGCAATTAAACGTATATGTAACGCAAGTTTGGAATGGTTAATTTATTAGAATAGGTAAACGATTTCTCGGTATGCAATTGTTTTACACAAATGATTGTGATCCGGCGTACAATCCAAATGGATTTGAAAGGTGTACTGAAACTAAGTACGTATTCCCACGTGGAAGTGGGTGGAAAAGATACGTGCACAAGTGTGGAGTTTACGCAGCAGGATTTCACAAGTGGGTGGAAGATTATTTGATTTCAGATTGGAACGAATACTAACGATAATAAATAGTATTGCACTGAACGTATCTTACCTTGATAACGAATACTTTGAGAATGCCGGTGATGAAAACGAAAAAGGGATTGCGCCTGAACGAGTTATTCCGGCAAATTTAGCATTTTGTGATAAAGTGGACTGTGATGCTGATGTAGTAAAGTGTTTTGCAGATGAAGATAAGGAAGTTGAAGGAGTGAATACGACGGGATGTGATAGCGCATGGGAGGATATTAACCGTGATACCAGTTCTGAATTAACGGATGAGAGAACCCTAGAAGAGAGTCAACAAGTACCCGGGTTAGCAAGCTCAAAAACTAGAGGGAGGTCAAATGAATTATTAACGAATGGATGTAAGGGGGAAGAGAGTACAAACGACGAGCATTATAACGAAGCGGAAGAGGAGGAACAAATCAACGAAGAATCGGAGAAGGTAGATAAGTCAACACCGAGTCAAGAGCTAGCAGAAAATGGGGCGTTAGCGGAAGACGTTCAAACGAAACAGGCGCTACAAAAAATGTTGGATTTGACACGTAAAATGGAGCTGGGAGGCGGTGACACACAACCTATGGTAGGATCGAGTCAAATGGCAAGTGTAGGGCGCGATGAAAGTCGGTCAATGTTGGATGAGATAAAAGAAGCGGGGAAAAAGATAAGGCTGAGTGAGAAAGCACGTCAAATGATTCAAGGCAGAAGGGGTACCGTAGCAGTAAAAGCAGCTTCCGATGAGTCACAAAATGTGATATCATGTCAATGTGGTATCCAAGAGGACATTGATGATATGGTGTGCTGCGATTTCTGTCATCAGTGGGAACATATTACGTGCTACGGATACGAGGGAAGAGACGATGTAAGGTTAGGGGTTGAACATGCATGTTACGAATGTTTGGTAGGAGAAGAAAGTGAATTATTGAACGAGTTAGCGGGGTTAGCATTGATTAGGATGTCAATACGGGTGATAGATCAATTTGGATATCCTAGTGATGGAGCATTTCGAAAGCTGATCTGTAAGTTGGTTCAGACGATGGGAATTGGGTGAAAAATTGGAAGGGAAAGTTGACTGGGGAATCTTGTGATACAGGTAGTGATGTTCAAACAGCGGCTTGGGTAGTACGTCAACTCAAAGCGCAAAACATTCTGATTGCACGGAGTGGCAAGAAGACAGGAGCTAATGAAAGGTCAGACAAGTATTACTTAAATAAAAGTATGGAAGCAACGCGAAAAAAGAAGGAGTTATATTTTGATCCGCGGGTTAAGTTGGAAAGTTTGGTAAGTTTAACGTGGGTGAATGGTGGCTATTTATAATTGAAACAGAATGACTCATTTTGTGCGTATGCACATTCGGTTTAGTTGATTTACGCAAATGAGAATGGGTGTGAAAGTGGAGATTGCAAGGCAAAGGAACGCAATGCCGGTAGAGATAGCGATGTGCAAATGAGCGAGGGGGAAGAGCCATGTCCACGGGAAAAATCCTCATGGGTACAGTTACCGTTGGAAGGCCAAGGTAATGGTAGTGTGGAAAATACTGACCATTCAACAAAGTTAGAGGTGCAGACTCAAGATCCACCGAGCACCCCTCGTAATAAAGTGTCATTGGTTAGTATGAAATATGAACATTGCAGACGAAGCGGTAAACGTGGATCTCCGGTAACTTCGTCATCACCGACGGCTGATAATTTTAACGCTAAACGGCGTAAATTATTGATCAGTCAAACTGTTAATATAATTGATGCTGGGGGGTTTTCGTCTCCTGTGTCTGAATATACGCGTGTTTAAGTTTATTGCACAATTGTGTTAAATAGACTGATGGACATGCGAGTAGAAGAATTCCGATTAAACCCCTATGGTTAAGCATATCGGAAATCGCCACTCTACACATTCCGTAGAGATTTTCCTTGGGTTTCGCAGGGCAGGGCGTATAGACGGGCGAGTGTAGTGGCTCCGGGTTCATTGCCTGCAGCAATGGTAGCAGGGGAAACGGAGAAGGGAGTGAGCAGTGTGTATGGCAAAGGAGGAAGAGGGGAAGAGGAGGCGGCGGAGGAGTGACACTGGAAACACGTATACGCGCACTATATAAACATTTCAGCAAGTGGGTTATTACATTTGGGATTTCTACGGAACGTTTACTGGGTTACAGGTCAGCTGTTGAGTTAAATTTGCAATGGTAATATTATACTGTACTATAGCAATTCTTACTATTGAAACTGGCAATAGCCATATAGGTTTAATCATTATGGGAATAAAAGATGAAGCGTTCGTTTAGTACGACTTGGTAGTAAGGCAGAAAAGGGAGGTGAAAGAATAATGTACTAACGTCCAGGCCCTTGTTCATGTTAAAACACCAAGCTATAACTCCCATGTATACTACATTGTAATTTACGCATGATACCATGTCATACCCCGGGTAAGCCATTTAATGTAATTCCCCAGCTAGACACTTTTATGAGCCCGCCAAAGTTTTATAAGCTGCAGCCTGAGTGTACCAACACAATGTAAACTCGGAGGATGATATTACGAAGTATTTTTCAAACGAGTAATCTTATAAGTAGTCTTTCACTCACTAGCTAACAGCAAATCCTTCCTTTGGCATGGTTAATTAATCATTCTTAGCGTTGTCAACCGTCCCGCTAACAAAACTACTTGCTCATCATACACTGGTGGATGCTTTTACTTTCATATCAATGTATACGTACTCACGTATTCGCATACTATGCACTTTAACGTTACATACATGCATGAAAGAAAAAAATCCGCCTCAACTAACTATTAAACCAATCAAATATCAAGACAGTCATCATCTCGTCTCAACAATCTCTGGTAGGGCTGAGTGACGTCACAAATATACGAAAAGAGTAAAAAATAATTGGCGATTTGTCCGGAGTGGTAAAAATTTTGATGGGATTGAGTGGAGTTGAAAGCACAATTATAAGTTAAATTTTGGTGTGGTAAAGGTGTGGATTATAAGATTATGCGTTTACAGTAAAATGTCAATACTAAATTTTTCGTTCATACTAAAAATTTAGTCCATCTTGACTTTGATTCTCGTCCCCTCCCCCTGTCCCTGCGTTTCTCGTTCCTGAACTCGATTTACTTACTTTATCGTTTAGCCCGTATGTAAGTATGTATCTCTCTTGTAAAATACATACATGGCATTGTCATGTATTATCGCATCGTTTGCTCGTGTAGATCCATTTCGCATTATAGTTTACACACTTTGTCACACACACATGTTATATGGTATGGATGGCCAAAACTGCTTTAAACATCTATACCATAATCAAGGTTACTCTGTCATCGTATATACCGATAGCGTTTGTATCATTACCAATGTCATGGGTAAACTCGCAGGTCAAATGTGGTAAACAACCATATTCTACTCCCCACAACCTTTCACATTTCTACGTAAACATCCCTTTATTTGCCCCGCTTCTCGGCTTGACGCTTAATTGCATCTTACCAGCTTATCAACTTGATTGCTTGCTACATACGTTACTGTTGCCGCCCGGTACGATGCTGTCATCCGCTATCCCGCTCTTCAAATTCACAATTACCTCCTCATTCACTAAACTAATCTGCTCGTGTCCGTAGTCTGTTTCACTTGAACAACCCCACCCAATCATTCACCTCTCCTTTTGCCATTTTTACTTTAATCCCAGTCTCCGCTTTCACATACGCCTAGCTTCCCTTTTCCACCTTTTTTTCTTTTTAGTCCTCAATTTCTCTTTACCCAGCTAACTTCTTTTCAATTCGGACTTTTATGTTGTCTCTTCCCCCCTCACACTCATCCAACTTATACCCAACTTTATCCACACCTTAACAGCCAATGACTTTTCCCGTTTACTCAAACCCAACTCCCACAAGCTTGTTACACTTCTTTATCCTCAAACAAGTTCTTCTACCTTCATTCTTTCCCCATCATTCATTCAACAAATATCTTGCTTTTCCTCCCTTAGCCTCATCCCCCCCCTCTCATCCCACTTCATGCTTTCACGTCTATTCCTCCCCACCGTCACCTTTACTCTAACAAAACGAATCATCTCCCGTCTATTTCTTCTTTTAATCCTCCAATTCTTCCGGTGCTTCATTCTAGTTTCTTCTCTTACATTTCCCCCTTCTCATCCCTCTGTTTCTCCTTCTATTTGCCCTACCTGCAACCCTCGTTACCCCTCTCACAAAATTTACCCTATAGTCACATGACTATTACCCTTCAAAATTGCTTGAAATCTCCGAATCTTCGTCTTTTTGCTTCGTTTAATTTCACTTCAACTTTTTTCATCTGCGTTTACGCTGGAATTTTATCATGATGCTTCCTTCTAAGTCTTGTTATCCCTTTCTATCCATTGATTCCTCAAAGCATTTTGGCTCAATTTCTGCTTCATCACTGGATCAGTCTGATTCTGATACTGTTTCGTTCAATTCTTCTCAATGCCCATCGTTTGATTTTGATCAAATTCTTGCTTCTATACCAGATTCGAGTCAACTTTCCTCTTTCAACGTTCAAAATTCCTTTCACTATTACTCTCCTCAACTAGGTCCTATTCCTCCCCCGACGCTTGTATCTTCACCTACACCGACTCATGTACCAATTTTACAATCGGCATCATCGGCATCAGCATTACTTTCACAACATCAAAGCCATAATCAGCAATTATTGTTACCATTATCTTCGAATCCTCAACCGCCGTTACTTACATCGACGTCTTCCAACCCTTCATTTCCTAAGCTTATTATCGCTACATCTCCGCTTCAACCAAATTCTGCATCGGTAAAATCATCCACAACTACCTCTAGCTCTGCTACCGTTATTACAACTCCACCCACAATATCACCTGTTACGGCTGCAGGCGCGGCCACGACCACGGCTACGACTACGGATACAGCTACAGCTGCGGCTACTCCAGATGTCAACATCACTTGTACTGAAAAAAAATATTATACCCCTGGATCAGCCTTACAACGCAGTGTGTCTGCCACGTCTGTTAATTCCAGCGCAGTGCCTCCGCAACCTAAGATTCAATTCACTCAGCCGCTGGATAAACCATGTTTACAAATTTCACCTGAATCACCACCCTCTGGGCTACATCGTCGACTGGCTTACTTCAATCTGCGTCTTCCAAGTAAATCTTCTTACAAACTTCGAAGATATCCCAACCAATCTCGCGGCCGTGATACCACTACATCATGTCACTTGCATCCGATTTCACCTTCTGCGTTACATCAAGAACTTCTAACGAAACCTCTTAGCGCAGGTGGTGGCAGCAATGAGTATGCCAACTGGCCTTTAACATTGTCTACTCCCGTTAAATCACGATATTCACGACGTCCAATATTCTGGTTCTTACCCCGCAGCTCATCGCCTACACGTAACTCAAGAATTCCCCAACCATTAAAATCGACGGCGGCGTGCGCAGGCCAAGCAGTATCATTTGCATCTCATCATCCTCCGTTTGGGTATGGAATATCGGCGGGTCATAAAAAATCATTATCATTACCATCTCGCGGGCAAAAATTTACTTACACATGGACATCTCCGCCTCGAACATCGCATTCTTATTCACACTCTCAGATTCCCCGGCCTGTGACCCGTGCGTGTTCAAATCAGGCTTATAACGTAGTGTCAGTTTCTGGCGCAACTAATCTGGATAGCGCTGAGGAGAGTAACAATGTATCTAAGAAAGCGACATTGAGTAGTGGAGAAACAGAGGTGAAAAGCGATAGCGGGTTAGTGAAAGAGGCGGCAGTGACTGATGCTGATACAACGAAAAATGCATCAGCCGGTCGTACTACGTTGCAGCATACACAACTGTCGATAACCGTACCGCAATGTGAAACTGGGCGAGATATCTCATGTCCGGTACCCAGGAGTTCAACAATATCAGCAAGTTCATCAGCTACGTGCAACACATTGTCACACTCTACACCGTTATGCGCAACTTCTACGGTCTCTACAGATGCATCATCACAATCAGCATTATCGATGAGAGTGGCGCCGGACGCCGCTTCAGGGATGCCGACGACGATTGCGATGAATGTATTAAGTGAACCGGAATCACAAATGAAACAGGGCAAAGTAACGGTTGAGGAGGAATCACTAGTGACAGCAGAAGGCAAATTAAACTGCGATCAACATCAACAAGCGGAGGAGATTACTGAGATGGGAGGTAAAGAATCCAAGGAGCGAGATTCAGCTAGTGGGAAATTTAAGGGTAAAAAGCAGAGAAAGAAAAAGAAAGTTGGAGAAGGCGACTCGATAGTTTCACCCGTACTGTCGAATTACCTAAAATCTTTTACGGGAGACATTTCGAACCGCGCTGCTGCGTCTCAAGCGACGGATATCAATGGACCAGAGGACCCTGCATCGCGGAATAAGTTGCGAGCCTTAATTACAAGTGTAGTTGCGGCTGCGCATTCAAGTTCACCCGCTTTAAAGACTATTCCCAAAGATACGTTACGTTACAAGTTATTAGCGGTTACGGATGAGGAGGAAGAGTTTTTGGAAATTATTCGCGGGAAACGAGACGGGCCGTTGGGACGGCGTACGGCGGCTAATTTACAGCAATTTTTTGATGAATTGACACTCGGCAAACCAGGTGATTCTAACGATTGTGATAAGTTGGATAGCGATAAGGATAATGGTGGTAGAATTCCTTCACTTTCCGCTGTCATGGTGAAACGTCGCGATATTAAGAGTGATAGTGAATCGACGGCCGAAATTAAGAGCGGACTCCCTGCAGGGAAAAGGCCAGTGCAGCCGTCATTGTCGATGCCGGCCACGCCATGTGTGACCAAGTCGTCTAGCTTATCAGGGAAAAGCCTGTATCGGCACTCTATGAAAGTATCACCATCGAGCATTCCTGGAGTAAAAGTCGCTCGTTCCAAACTTTCGCGACCCGTTTCAATTGGCCATGCCCCGTCTATTTTTAAGTTTTCTTCGTCACAATGTCGTAAGTTGTTTTCGTTTACTGTTCAATCAGGGTTTGGGGAAAGTTTGGGGGTGTAAACGTTTACATATTCCTATTTTAGTGTCTTGAAGTTGGGAGATATTGGACAGTGTATGGATAAGACTAACTTGAAGGATGTTCGTATTTGTGCAGAATCTACACCGAATACAGCGAGAAGTATGGACAATTCTTCAGGAGGGCATGAGAATTCACGAATTTCCACGAATTCGGAGGATAACAATGCCGAAAAAAAGTTAACAGTAGTTATTCCAAGTCGATCATCCAGTAGACCGTTCAAACGAAGAACGGTTAACATATTTTCAATTGTTCCAACATCATCACGATTATCACAATCTGGGGGAGTGGCATCACCGGGTTTAATGAACGATTGGCAGAATCCATTGGATTCATTGAATTCTTTGCATCCCGGGGGTAATGTGGGTGGTGAAATGCCAAATGACCATGTACAATTGACGACCAATGAAGTAGATAATTGCCAGGACGTTGAATCGCATTTGGCGAAGGAGTTGAAGGAAGGCTCAGCGGAAGAAGTAAATGATGAATGCCTACCCAAGATAGGTGTTGCAGGTATAACACTGACCACACCACCGGTTTTACAGAATCAGGCGGTGCAAAACACGAATCCAGGTGAAGATATGAATCGGGATTCAACGAAGCATGATTCCGTATTATCCCGAGATGTATTGGTTAAACCGCCGTCTTGCCAATTGGGAGGATCGAATACTTTACCACAACCTTTGGATGAGATGATGAATCGAGCAAAAGAGGACGGCTTATCGGTAGCAAATGGAATGGAAAAGTCACCGGTTATTGCGAATTCTCTGGAAAATTGTGAACGAGAAAGTGGTTCTTCAATGCATCAGTCACATCAAACCCAAGTGAATGAGTTACAACAGAAACATGCTAAACCTGTGGATAAGATTTGTCAGGGTGGTGAACCAATGGAAAAGTGTCGACGACTGGAAACAAGTAATTCTCGGGATCCCTTGGTGATACCCTGTACGGATGGGGTTATGGGTGGATTAGAAAGGTCATTAAGTGAAAGGATTAAGTCGACGACATTGGATCGATGGGGAGGAGGATCACAATTTCCATTGTCATTGGCTGAGACGGAAAACGGGACGAAGTTTACCAGAGATGGGCCATTGAGTGTATCTCCAACATCGGAATCACGGTATCGAGAAAACATGATTGTTTGCTCAGCAAGAGGGCAAGGCGGTGTTAGGATTCCTGCAGAAAATTCTTTAACTCAAAGGTGTGAATCCAAGCGTATTGTACTTCCGTCGGTCAGTGCGTTGGGAGCCCAGCGAAGGTCGAATCGGCGGCGAGAAAGTATACTGCTAGTGTCATCACGATCCGCGGAGTTTAATCGACGGAGGAGTTTGAAGAGAGCTACACGATCACAGTCTGTGGGAATTCCCGTGAATTTTACCCGTAAAGCTCCAAGGCCTAGAGTGGTGGGGGAGTTACGGGAGTTTCAGTCTACGATATTGACACATGTTACAAAAACTGCCGAGGCAATTCCCCCTACAAGTTCTCGGGGATCTAGCGCAGAGCACGATAAATTGGCCGTATCACCATCCCCATCACTTAGTGAATCATCGATTTCATGTTCGTCGTTACATACAACGTTTTCCCAGTTACCTCCTGAACCTTCACCCCTTGGAAATGGTGCTGGTAACACGAACAACGAATCTACCAAATTAGTCCAGCAAGAAAATCATGATCAACCCTCCAAAGCAGCGGCTAGTTTGGGGAATCTTAACTCATCCTCCTTGACAATGAATAATTCGCCTGAACCACTGACGATTGCGGATGATTGTAAGATGGAGATGAGCCAGATTGATTCACCAGCTTTGCCAGAGTTGATGCCAACTTCGGGTAATTCCAACGGTTGTTCGATGAGTTCTTTGCAGTCTGGTAATGAGCCAACCGTCAAAGCAGAGATTAAAGGCTTGGAGAATTTTGCGGATCCCGCGACATCTCCATTGTCCATTGAATCACCGTCGTCAGTATCTCAATCCATTAAACCCGCAACTCGACCTTCTGGGTCGTCATCGTCGGTCAGTTCGTCAAGCCGAGCCCATACGGTCAGCCTGTTTCCAACTATCCGTCCAATTCACGTTCCCAAAACCATGTTGCCCCCGGATCTGACGATTCGTTCACCACCTTCGTCGCGACCGGGAAATTCAGTCACTCCAACATCTTTCATGGCTAATTCGTGTCCCTGTTTGGCTAATCCTGGTCCAGAAACCGGTCAATTTGCTAATTCATGCTGTGGGAAACCCGTCACTCTACCATCCCAAATTCCTACACTATCCCACTTGAAAACTTTATCTGTCATGATTCCCATGAGTTATACCAACTCTGTAACGAGCCCATTATCAAGTGCAAGTTCAGGAAATTGTTCAAGTTTTAAATTTCCAACTTCCCAAAGCCCTTCGTTGCCCTTAAGTCCAGCTGGTTCACCGTCCAAGATTCGTTCCAAGCATAAATATTCCAATTTCTATAATTATCGATCCCCAAAAGCTTCTGGGCCCTTGAAAGGTCGTTCGTTTAAGCTTACTCGTCGTCCTGAATCAGAATCTTTTTCCAATTCAACACTTTCACCCAATACTAACCCCTTAAATCAGCCATTACCGCCTGTACCCCCCCAAAATCATTCCGAATCTGGTGATACCTCAAAAAGTGATCCTACACCACTAGTTCACGAACCCATTGAACAATCCTTGGACAATAAAGATCCTCCTCAAACATTTTCCTCTACACCGGCCAATCCTATCCAACGCGTACTCAACAATGTCAAATCGTCACATTCAAATCGGATTATTCGACTTTTTCCCTCCACGGGCAATATATCGTCGAATAGCAATCCCCTCAATCCATCTCTACTCTCTCCACCTTCAGCGTCATTTGGCTCGTCTACACCGTCTAGTGACGTTAAAAACTCCGCTAAACCTTCTACTCGATCTCGTGTTCTTCGAAAATCTCGAAGGCCCCATTCATCTTTTACCGATCATTTTTCCAGAACTCGAGTTGCCTAACTCCATCTTTTTTTCCAACTTCTATCCCATTTAAATGATTAATTTGCATGTTGTATTTTCCGCTTTACCCTGTTCTTGTTTTTCGCTCGATCAACCATCACGTTAGGTTGGGTTAGGCCAGGCCAGGAGAGAATGGTGATGCTCAATATTATCCAAGATAATGCAAAAGTATACCGTTTCTACATTTCCCATGTATAGGCTTTCTTTTCTTCGCTTTTATCCTGATGACGAACAAGCTTGCTTATCATGAAAAGTTTTGTGTCTGTTTATCCTATAATTTTGCCTTCTTTCATCCTTTCAGTGTGTGTAATGCTGTCAACATCAGTTCATCGTTCACAAAGAATCTGTATTGGTACTAATTTTCCCCTAATCGGAAATTTCTTGACCCATTGATCGTGATTTTTCCTCCATTTCTCCAACGTACTCCGCAACACTGTACTTTAATCGTAAAATATTCATCATCCGTACACACCTGCAAAGTCCAACCCCACGAGAATTCCATCTTGCGCACCTATTTTACTAGTCCGGTATCTCGTTTCATTCGCTTTCACGCTTTACACTTCATACATCATGCTCATGCCCGTTAACTAATACTCAACCCATGACAATTACTTTGTCCATCTCTACCCAGCAAAACTATCACTTTCTCGTGTAACGACAGATACAATCCCGTTTCTTCACATCCAGCCTACTCAAAATCCGCCTCTTCAATCGCTTTCCCATGCTCTAATCCAAGCCCAAAATTAAATTGTC
>WMKJ01000135.1:0-29263 GCA_009733715.1 Herpomyces periplanetae | reverse complement strand
CGACGCTCTTCCGATCTCTCAACATTATTGCGCGTAACTAAACGTGCTTCTACGCTTACGCTTCCCCGGTTTATGATTTCAGTGGACACTGTACAAGCGAGCGACCGTCATTTTTATTGAGGTGCGTAGAAGTTTCTTACTCTCCCGGTATTTATTCTTGGCCAGCCAGCGCTGTGTGATGCGTGGGTGGGTGGGTGACTATGCCTCAAGACTTCCGGTTATCTTGTTATACCATTTTTTCTAGACTATTAATGGATAACCCTCACACATGAATATTATTCTCTTTGTATATGCTTTAAACTACGTCAGCTTTGGCTACAGTCTTCTTGGTCGACAACTTCAATATTCTGTTGCCTTCGCCACAAGTTGGCCGAGAATCGTACGTAGCAGATTATCATTTAATGAACCCTATATGTGGAAAAGGTTTCATTTTCGTGTCGCTCAATCGATGTGTTTTCGGATAATTTTTACAAATATGTGCATGGGCTGGATTTGCAAAGACTCGCCTACGTTAAAGTGCATGAAATTTTTCTTAATGATTGGGACTGCAGGTTTTGGATAACTCTAAAGTGCTATGATTTACGTTGAGTACCAATTATGTCGAAGCAATTAACACATTGAAGCGCTAATGAATTTTCCTTTGCCAATTTCACGTACGTAGGCCCGGCTTCACGTCTTTAAATTCGGACAAACTAGAAGGTTAAACGTTAATCGACAGGTTGACATTGATATACACAAAGTCAAATTCTAGTTAAGGTATCTCACGGTAGAAAGAGCAATAAAATTTTGATGACGTGAGGTTAACATTGTAAATGAAGAACAAGAAGAATGGGGTACGAATCGAACCCTTATCATGTAGCATCGAGACATAGAACGGAGAGAGCTACATCGCCATTTCGAGATGGTAAGCATGAGAAACGGTCATCACCTTCGGGACGATTTAATGGGTATCACCAACAGCGTCAGTCATGGAACCGCCGGGGCTCAGGCCACCGTTCCAGATCACCGAGTTACAGGAGAAATTCATCACCGTCGCAGTATTCTATGACAGATAGACCTTCGCGGGCCCGTGTTAACGATTCACCACCTCCAAGTTCTTACTACTTTAAGGGCACAGCAGCTCGGCACTCGAATGGATGGAATATTGATAATAGGAGACGAGAGAACAAATCAGTGGAAAACTATGATCGCCGAAGAACAAGTTATTCGGACGCGACGCCACCGCCTCCATCAGGAGGGAGTTACCGTCGTTACGATAAAGGACCGCCTGGTGAAATGGAATATAAAAGGCCTCACCCACGGCAATACTTGAATTATCGATCACGTTCACGCACGCGCAGTGAGTCTCTGTCGCCACGTCGTAGTCCAGGTCGGTCTGCGTCGCCTTACGGGTCTGCTCGAACTTATTCAACAAGTAAAAAGGAATTTTCTGGGTTTCACGACAGAAGAAGGCATCATGGAGGAGATTATGATCGGGAATATAGATCACCGTACCAGCGGGAGTCCAAGTGGCACACCAATGAGAAACGGCGAGGTAATAGCGATGATTTTAACGGGGATGATAGTGATGATGGATGGCAAGCAGTATGGGATGCAAATGCAAAAGCGTATTATTTTTATAATCGATTTACCAAAATTACTCAATGGGAAAATCCTCGGGTTCCTGAAGATAGAAATGTAGCTAACATTAAAGCAAGTGCTTGCTCTGGGGATTCGGGGTCTGAAGGTCAGGAGGGCGATAGACCAGAAGCTAAATCAAAAAGTCATGCGATCATTGCAGGAGGATATAATCCAGCGATTCATGGGGATTATGACCCGAATGCAGATTATGCAATTGAAGCGAGAAAGGCGGAAGAAGAAAGGGAGAAAGCAGAAGCTCAAGCAGCAGCTCAAGTAGCAGCGCTGTACGCAAATATACAGTGTCCGGGTTTACCAGCAACGTTATCACGACATCGAAAGTTTAATGAGGAAGAAACGTCAATGGGATTGAGTGCAGGGGAGCGGGGGGACGGCGGGGGAAATTTAGCTTCGGGGGAAATGAGTTATGATGCTACAATGGTAGGGGGTTATGAAGAGGGAAATGAAAGCTCAGCGTACGGGGCGACTGGAACGTTTAATCGATTCACGGGGCGGTGGCAAGGTGCAGCAGCACCAACCGCGGACCGGTATTCGGATGAAAATAAGACGAAACGACAGTTGAATGCATTCTTTGACGTGGATGCAGCGGCTAATTCCCATAACGGGCTCAGTTTACGAGCGGAACGTGCGGGTCAACGATTATCCAAAGCGCAGATTCAAGCGTTTCGGGAGCGTAAAAAGCTACGAAAGGAGGAAAAGCGACGAGCATGGCTTCGTGAATAAATGATTAACCAAACAGAAGACGATTTCCACTCCGGGCTCGACCGTTGTGTCCAAATATCAACGCAGAATAGGTAATAATAGGTTGCTCAGAACCATTTATCGTGTATAAGTGGATGGATAAGACGATGTACGGAAAGATGCTCAAAGTTATACAGGGAGGGAAGAGGAATGTTTCACTCATGTATGTACGCTAGGAAGGATGGAGTAGTGAAAGAAGGGAGGGAGAATTGTGATGGATTTATCATGTGTAGAGGCCAACATGAGGCAACTCATGGTGGGGTGTGGTACGTCTTTTGTATATCGAGATGGGAATGGAGATGGTGGAGAGGAAACAAGAAAAAAGGGAATCAAGGAATCAGTCAGATGTGGTTCACAAGGTAAAAGGGGGGAGAAGTTTATGAAAGGGTATGCTAGCATCACTGTTTTTTACCGTGATCGAGCATTTTAGCGGTCATGATAGCCTGCATTTTTTGAGTCCACGAAGGAGTAGGTTGAAAACGACGGGGAGGTGGACGAGTATCGTCAAGAGCAGTAGTAAGGGGTAATAAAGAATGGGCAGAAGTTGAGGAAGAAGTTGTAGTAAAATGAGGAGATGATGAATTAACACCAAAGGCAGTACCGGGGATACGAATGTTATAATTTCTTTCCAAGACTAACTGTAAATCGCGAACATCGAGGGTCGTTGAATTGCGGAGTTTGGTTAACTGACATGCAGATGTGATAACTGTATCAACGAATTCATCGGCTAAAACGAGCATGGCTTCTTCAGCTTCGGGTGTTAGAGTACCACACGAAACTATGGACGAACATGAAGTATCCATGACCCCGGTGACTTGACGAACCAATTTATCAAGGCGCTTTTTACTGAGTACACGACGAGATTCAAAGGAATAATCGCTGTCTAGTACGAAACCGGGTAACTTTGGGATAACTGGCGCTGAAATAACTCCGCCTGTTGAAACTACACCGGGTATAGATCCCGTTAACGTTGGACGACTTGGTCCAACTCCCATACTAATAGGAGTGGGTAAACGAGATGCCAAAGCTGGAAGTGTAGCTGGAATTGGCATACGAATGGCTAATTTATGCTCGAGTAAATGATGAGATGTTAACGACGGCGTTGCAGTTCTCTGTGATGATGATACATTAACAGGACATGATGTTATATCGGAACTTGGTGATGTAGTCTCACCCGCTGTAACGCTACATGCATCGGCACTGGATACGGGCGTTGAAATTGATCGAGAATTGGTTGTAACGGAATTTACACAAGATATTTGTGCCTGTGATGCTGTAGAATCAAGAGTAGTTGGTGATCCTGACCGTGAATTTGATGATGGTGTTGGTTCTGCTGCCTGTAGATGAGGCCGAGTTTGCTGATGTTGATTCAATCCTATGGCTGACGATGGTATATTAGTTGGAACAATGTTCTGACCCGATCCAGTTTCGTTTCCTTGCCCTGACGTTCCCGTTCCTGATCCAACTTTACTAAACCTTTGTACCGAGGGCTTTCCTTTTAATCGAGATGCTTGACTAGAGCTCACCGCTGTATTAATTCCACTAACTGCACCCGGTAAGCTTACGATGCTTGTTGGTGATATCTCCATTCCGTACGACGTCGGTTGTACTGATGATACCACTGGCATTGGTGAGGTTGTACTTGCATGTGTTGATGCTGTTCCCGTTGTTGGAGGAATTGTCGCAATAGTTGTGGGAATTGGAATCGGGGTAGCTTTGGCATTACTAGTTGTTGTGGTGATGGACGAATTTTGGGTCGATCCTGTCGACATACTACTGTTCATAAGTTCGGCTTCAGCTGCTGCTAATTTGAATTGCTGTTGTCGAGCCCGAAATTCATTCAAAAACTGGGTGGTTTGATTAAACATTTTTTCTGCGCGTAGTTTTGCCGTTTCATATTGCGGAGGTAAGGCCGCTTGCACACCACTATTCCCTCCCATTGCATCACTTGATCCCAAATTTGGCTGCTTTTGCGCTTGATATTGTTCAATTAAAGCTTGAAATTGTCGTTTCTGTGCAGATATATTCTCCAATTGTTTCAGTGCATTATAATATGTTGTTTCGTATTCTTTAAGCTCTTTTTTGCCCTCATCACTATCTGCCGACATACGTGGTGGTAAATAAAATTTCATGGGCTGATACTGTTCGTTTAATGCTAGAGAAAAATTTTCTCCGTTACACATCGCATTCATTGGTATATCCGTACTATTTGGAGTTGTGTTAGTTGCACGACCTATTGACGGTGAAGTCGACAGTGGTAAGTTTTTCGGTTTGGCTGTTGACGTTCGCTTTATATTGCTTGCTTCACTTTCTCGTGATGTTGAAATACTCGTTTCACTCGAGTTTGTTGGCGGTATAACATCTAGTGCTTTAACTGGTGCATTGTCCGAATTAAGATCTTTTTCCCCCGATTGTGAAGCTGCTTGCTTTTGCTTTTGCTGTTGGTCCAACCATGCTTTATACCCTTGTCGTATCCTTTGAGTAGCTTCAATTAACTTTTCAACTGCAATTTTATACTCATTTGAGCCCGGCCGTTTCGACTGAATGAGAGCCCACATAGTTCTAGCGCCCGTTTCATACTTCTGCTTCATATTTTCATTCAAATGTGGCATTTGATGAATTTGTTCAGGTCTAATTAATCCAGCTAGAGCATTTTGATGTAAATTTACTAAACCGACAGGTCTATTTAAGTTATTCGACGTAGCAGGTACTTGGGATGTTGGTATGGTATTTGAGCTGTTAACAACTTGTTGGGTAGTGAATTGGCCACCTGGGAAATTTCGGGTTTGAGGGGGTTGTGAAGTAGACTGAATTTGGGTTTGATGAATTGGATGTGATATTGCAGTGCTAACTGGAATAGGTACGCAGTTAGGAGGATGTGCGGGAGGCATTGCAGTTGATGATAATAGGGTGATTTGTTGGGGCATAGGTTGTTTTGGAGCGGCCGAATTAATGTATACAGAAGGTTTGACAGATGGAACGAGGAAAGGCTGTTGAGGAATGGGCTGAGAAGAAGCTTGATCAAGGCCATTTGAACTAGGTTTTAAAGTTGGGACTTGGGATGACGTTGGAGGTGCCCCAGAATGCAACATTTTCAAGTGTTGATAATATTGCATTTGAGATGGAGATAAACCGGATATCAGGTTATAGTCCAAGGGAGCACCGGGTAGCCCTTGTATAGTAGAGGGACCCGCAGATCCTACCGAAGTGGAGGTGACATTTGAGACGTGAGTGTGAGGGATAATTGAACCTTGTGAATTAGCGGGTATAGGTATTTGATTTCCCGGGAATGTTGTTGCATCAGTATTAATACCCGATGTAACGGGAGAATCAAAATTCATTATTGGCGGGTAAAAGAAGCCCAAAGTTTAGTTAGAGAAGTGGAAAATTCCAGTGTAGTAAAATGAAAGAGAAGCTAAAGACTAATGATTAAAAACATTTAAGGAAATTTAAGCGTAGTCAAGTATAAATGCATATATATATATATATATACATATATGTGAATGTAAGAGAAGATGAGGATTTGTGTGTGGGAGGGGAAGGGAAGGAGAAATAATGTATATGAGTAAGGAAGGAAAAACGGGTAAATTGTGGTAAAAATTAGAGCGATAGTGAAGAAAATAAATAGATAAAGTAGTGGTTAGACAAATGAAGACAATTTTAACAAAGGGAAAGTCTATATATATGTAGATGTGTATATATATATTGAACGAGTAAAATGTGGAAAAAACGCGCGCAGGCGCGTGGGCACACGCCCCAGTAGCGAAAAGAAGTCTTGTAAAGTGCAACAAGTTTTTAAAAGTAAATTTTTCCAAGTCGTATTAACCACCGACAACAAATATTAAGAAACCTGGGTAGAGAAACTGCAAAATATTTTAGCATATTTTCACCATCGCGTAAATCAAACTCTATCAACGCAAGGCAAAGCGAAAGCAAAGCGAAAGCAAAAAGCGAACCCGAAACTTCGTCGTCGCCGTAAAATATTTTGACGGGCCGAGTCACGTGCAAGTCACGTGGAACACCCTGGAGCGCGCGGGCGCTTTGGCGTCGCAGGACGGCATCACGATGTTATCTTGCTCTCATTTGACATTTTCTTTACTGCTACTGCTGGCTTTTAGCCATTCATTACACTCTGCGTCATCTTCCGACAATCCGGGTTCTCCGCTAGGAAATAATTCAACAATGGCTTCAAGTTCCCGAAACTTCGACATGCTTTGGCCATCAGATGTATCGTAAACTGGTATAGTACGAAGAGTTTGTATAGCTACATCTTGTGCCGTTAAATTGCTTTCATTCCGAATACTCAAATCAACTAACCCATGATTGATTAACCATTCCACTACGTTAATTTGCCTCGTAGTAACCGCCCAGTGTAATGGTGTATTCCCGTATTCATTACGAGAGTTAACCGCTATACGCCAAACATTATCCTGAAAGAGTAATACTGTTAATTGGTCCGGTTTATCTGGCCCTTGTAATGTATCATCTTTTATCAAGATATCATTGATAATGTTAACGTCAGACGTAAAAATCTTCCATATGCTCTTCAATAAATTAATATGTCCATTGGCTGAAGCATAGTGCAGTATACCATTACGACTTATACTATCCCGCGCTCGTAATATTATGATTAACGCCAAACTTGTACAAATTCGAATGGCAAAGTATACCCAAACGTTCCTTGTGCAAGTATTATCAAGCATACTCCTAAAAACCTCTCCTACACGTATTAACCAATCCTCTAATTCTCCGGACACAACTGGCTTGGTTTCCTCCAACAAAATCCCTTCCTGTAATTCGTCCCCTTCATCCTCAATATTATTCCCCATCAATTTTTTCCTAGACAAGTACTCGTGTGCTCCCGCAAAATCTGCACCGCACTTTATCTTCTGCACTCTTTCACTACCATTTAACCAGTCTGCCACTTCCAACCCAATCTTTAGAACCGTCATTCTAACACCTACTTCACAACCACTTCGCCCATAATATTCCGTGTTTTCCATACCATATTCGCTTAAACCTGGTAATTCCACTCCCTCCATCGAGCCCATTTTGTACTTTACCCCCCGTAATATCAGTCCGACAAACTATCATTTGTTCTTATCTGACAACTCCCAAACTTTGATTCCATTTCTGCTCTTTGCTCGCTTCCTGCGGTCAATCACTCACCCACTCTCATCTCCCTTACCCATGCTCGTCCGTCACGTGCCTACCGCATGGAGCACGTGACTTTGTCTGCCGTTTCGATGATTTTAAGGAAAATTTCGCGATGTGCGTCCTGTTTATTTTCGTAAAATTTCAGGAATTACCATTCACTTTCACCTGTTTACTTGTTAAGTGTCCCATGGTTAATCTTAAGGCGAAAAATTCACAGCTCGTTTATATCATCATTATTCTAAATAATTTTATTATACATAAATATTTCCGTATAACAGCTTTAAACTATTCAAGAATCCCGTTCAATTTTATATGTACGGTGTAGATCATGAAAAGTTTGACTGTTGAAAGACCTTAATGGTCATATTGTCAATGTAAAAACTATATCATTATGGCATTAAGATACGCTGATCATAGGTGTCATTCCATCTTATTAATACAAATACAGACAGATACACTAAAACATACACGCAGAACTCAATTTAGCTCACACCATCAACCTTTACCAGTCCTTAGGTTAAAATACCCTTCTCCTTAACTTAATATGCACCACCCTTAGCCTTCAGATGCATGAATATATTCATTTAAATCTTTTACCGGCGTAATCGCTTTACCCAGCTCCAGGCCTGATTTAAATTTACGTACATCCGTTATCAATTGTCTCGAACTACCATTCAATGACGTAGTTGTAAGAGCCGTAGATACATCCTCCGGTTGGCTAACACGAGCATTAATACGAACTGTTAACTTCGATCGCGTTTTAGATTCAGGATGAATAAACTCTCGATAAAAGGCAATCATATCTTCCAAAGTTAACAAATCAAGATTTTCCACTAGCGATTGATGCGCCGTAAAATCATATCGCTCCGACATGATATGCCTCCAAAATCGAAGGGCTTCCTCATTTAAATTCTTCAATTTCTCCAGTTGTTCACTTCTCACACTCAATTTGTACTTTTCAAATTGTTCAATACTCATACTTTTAAGAGTATCTTCAAATTTAACAAGAAATTCTTCAATCCGCTCTTCAAGATATTCAACATTCCGCTCACTCTGTACAACTATGATAAATGCTACCATATCATCAATATTAAGACTTGCACTTGTCACTATATAGCCTAATTGTTCTTTGGTTCGCAATTGGTTGAAAATCGGCTCATAAACCATTCGCGCGAACAAGGCAGCCTTAGCCCTGATATTTCGGTTAAGATGACTGGTTATGTGTAGCATATATTCAATACAGTTGTTCAAATTATCCGGATCCTGGTGTAATTGATCAAAAGCGTAATTACTACCCCGAGGAATTAGAAATGACCGCCGTAAGCCCCACTGTGAACTGGGGTAAGATTGAAATTTCAATGATGTTTCCACAATCCGTGACATATCTTCGACTTCTTTTTCTCCCACGTTACCAATCGCACACATTTCAACATTGCTTTGTTTCAGTATACTAGGATACATCTGCGCAACTTCTTCTGGTGTAACGGTCTCAAGTTCCCCGAGAACTTCTTCAATGCTCCATTGCTTTTCAATAATAAGACTTTGCATATATTGATCAATTTGCTCATACGGCGTCATAAGGAAAAAATTTTGGTATGCTCGAAGTACTTTATCCTTCACTATATCGAACATATTACGCTTAATTTCAAGATTCCGCATACATTCCAACCCACGTTCTAACAGCACCGGCATCTTATCATTGTAACCTTGCATCACAACTTCAAACCCAAGTTGGGCAGCATTTAATTGAAATTCTAATCCAGCTATCTCGGCCGCATAAGCGTACTCTTTCAATTCCTCCATCACAAGTCCAGCGTACAGCTTTTGTATAGAAACAATCCGAGGTGTCGCTTGCCCCAATGGTGACCTTATACACATGTGAACAAAAGCCCGAGGTACCCAGAATTGATCATCTCGTTTATGCCAAACGCGAAGTTTAGAATCATTTCGCAGTAATCTAGGTGTATCCCGTGGTATCGTAACGGGCCTTTTATTTACCATTAGATTTGCCGGAATAAATTCGTTAACCATGGGTAAATGAAGTTCTTTAGGTCTATCTTCTCGTTTGGATTGAACTGCTTTCGTTAACTTTTCCAGTAAAGCCGGCTTCATCTTCTCATAACGATACTCAGTACCGTACCACTTTTCCTTCTCATTCCAATCCCCAGGAAACTTTCGGCTAACAATCATTACTCGCGATTGACCAGGCCTTAAACATTTTAGTGACTCCATAATGACTTTGGGATTAAAACTGCGTTCCATACATGCATGACTCAATAAATGCTCTCGTTTGAAAGGTTTATGCATCATAGCGCAAAGAGTTCGCGTTGTTTTAGATGCACTCCGCTTTTCCGAAAATCGAAAGTTAAAACCTGACATTTGATTAATTTCATCATTAAACCATTTTTGTGGTGTCTCATCCTTTAACATGGCAATGTACTGAAAAATAATTTCAAGAACTTCTTCATAATTACTAAGTCCTTCCTCCGTAAGTTTAACTTGTATGCGAAACATGGCCGAACCCGGTGCTGAATCTTCAAAGTCAACGCCCAACCCTTCGGCCCATCCGGCATTCCGTAGGTACACTAAAATACTACCGGGTCCTTCGTGCCCAATTAGATGGCTTATATACTGAGCAGGATACTCTTGATAAATTTCCGATTGATCAGGGTAGGGAAAAAATATTTCCACCGAACGTTGATCAAAAACAGGTTTAGCGTAAACAACTGTGGGAACGTTCTCCGGTGAGTAAGGGGACATATCCCATCTATTTGGCTTCAAATCTTTATTCTTAACAGGTGAGAACAACTTCACCACCCAGTCTTGAAGTGTATCAAGAGGTTCACGACCCAATACTACCAATTTCATGAGATTAGCCGAGTAATATTTATTATAAAATTCGATAAATCGATCTCGAATATTAATGCCATTGGAGATTGGATCGTCATGCAAAGTCTTGTAGTTTCCTGTGCTAAAATTACTGAATGGGTGAGATTCCGTGGACAAGCTTCTATTTAACTGATCTAACCGCCAATAATCGTCTTGCAAGTTACCCTTATTTTCAGAATCGACAGCGCGTAGTTCACGATCTAGTGAATTCTTTGAGAATAGTGGTGCAATGAAAAATTGTGCGAATCGGTCAAGGGCACCGTATAAGGCCGAAGTTTCCGTTGCGCTAGTTTCATTGATTGCGCTAGCAGAATGCACGCTTGTTGAGTTGGTAGTAGAACCGGGGATTGAGGAATGTTGTGAAGGAGAAGAGGGTGATTCTGATTCAGAGGAAGAGGCATCAGAAGTCGAAGACTCATCACTCATGCCAACCGATTGTCCTTTTACAGTAGCTGCCAGCTCAAAGTAGAAAACGGTAGCATTTGAATCTGTATAAGCATTACTTGCACCACCATGATTGCACAAGTAGGAATCGTAATCATTTTCCTGGGGAAATTTTTTCGTGCCCATGAATAAAGCATGTTCTACAGCATGTGCTAAGCCTGGCATATCCTTTGAATCGGAAAAACTGCCTACACCAACGGCTAACGCTGCGCTAGAACGGTCTGTAGATGCATCCGAAATAAGCAAGGCTTCCAAGTTATTCTGAAGTCGGATAAATCGATAGTTACGATCATCCAAATCGGGTTTTTGCAATTCATTTGGAATTAACGTGAAACCGGACATTCTAGCCACTGATTTGACTGAATACTTTCTAGCGTGTAAGTAAGTTAAATCGCGTAGTCGGGGTCGGTAGGCGCGCAAATAAAAAACCCGTGAAAGGGTATTGATCAATTGGATCATTAAACGTAAACGTTAGAATTGATGTACACTAGCCACCCTGTAAGCTAACTTTATTTATCGCGTATTTTAAATTGTGAACTGCATTAATGCTTAACTCACATTACGTTAATATATACGCGTACCCCAATCTTGCAATTAAGAAAAATGTGTGTGAGGTACAATTACGGAGAGGATAATGATAATGAAGTGTGTCGGAAGTAAAAATATGTAGAGTTAGTTAACTTTGGGTTAACTAACTTGACGCGTTAAAAATAATCCTAGGCGATAATTAACTTGACCGATAAATCGTCAAGTAAATAGGTTAAAAATAGCTGAATGTTAAAATCTCAGGTAAAGTAAGACAGACTAAAGGAAAGGTTTGTCCAAAGACACTGATGATAGTTACACTTCAATGCGAAGCGATTCACATTACCTCGAGCAAGAATTTATCACGTGATGAAAGTAAAACCCGGGTAAACAATTGGTCCCACGGGGGTGACACGGGGAGATGAATTAGTCAGGGCAGAAGTTAGTGAGGGAAACGGGGCGAAGCATTATTTTATCTGAGCGAGCTGAATAATCAAAATATAACAGACATAGAAATTAGAGTAGCCACGTGAATGCGAGGTGATTAACTAAGCACATGGGGAACATTAAGGTTTGGAAGTACATGGGATAAGATACGGGGAGGTTTTGGACAGTGAATTCATTTAGAAACCGGCGATTCGATTAGCCTCGGTACCCTTAGCAAGGTTATAACGACTAAGTGGGCGTTTTGTAGCGGGTGGAAATTTAAAGGGATCAGAAATTCCGCCTTTCAGGCCTTTCCAATGCAAGAAATCGCATCGTTGGGTATTAAGGATAAAGCCTACCCAAGGTTGAACGCTCCAGCCGAAGATAAGTTTAACGTTATCGAGACCTGAAAGTTTGCGTGATATATCGGTAACAAAATATTTAGGTGCTTGATTTCGTAATCGGAATATGCCGGGTGAATATCCACGGGGTTTAACGCGTACAGGCGTAATGTACGATTTTGAATTAACGGTGGGTGGAAACCACTGGTTTTCGTGTTTAGGCTGTAATTTTGAAGGGATTATCGCGTCCCAAATTATTATTTGAGATGTATGATTTGCTTCATACTCCGAAGAAAACACGGCCGCAACGTAGACAAATACTTGTTTCGTATTCCAATTGAATAAACTTGATATATCCACGTCCAAATCAAAGCGTATAATAGCGTAATCCTCAAGTGTGCGAGAGTAAAAATTCGGTCGTCCATGCGTAACTTGGACATCCCGAACGTTAAGAGTAGCTGCAGGATGCTGAGGAAATATAACTGTCGACATTGCAATAAATATTGCCACAAACGTTGCTACTGTGGTAGCAAACCCGAACACATTTTGTGCACGAGAAATAATAGTATGCATATTCACCTTACTAGCCGTAAGAAGCTGTAATATTGGCCCAAATTTCTTTCTTTCTTTCGTTTGGCTAATTCAATGTTTGCCTTGCAATACGCCAAACTCTCCACAACACTATCACCAGAATTCCTCTCAGTTCCATACCATATCTTTTTTCCGCGCCACACGGAATGTTTATTTTGGCACGTGTTGTGGCGCAGATGAGCGTAATGGTGTTAGGCACAAAGAGTTTTAGAAGGAAAGTTTAATGGAGATGAATTTAAAATTGAATGTAAACTATAATACAGATAAAATGATAATCAGTTAGTGGAATAGGTCCGAAAACGTCCACTGTAATCGTTCACCCAGGGTTTGCCAGTGGTGAAGAATATCGTCATATTCGGGATCGTGTGTAAAACTTTTACCGGATTCTAGGTTGGCGTGAGACATGTTATCTCCACGTTTACTTCTAAAATCGAGTAAACCAATCAGGGACAAAATTAAATGGCGGAATTGTTGTTGTACGTATAATAACTGATTTGTGAATTCGCATGTCTGAACAATAAACCGACAACCCTGATTATCATGAATTTTTAGCAATTGACCAACTAATCCGGCCAAATGAAATAATTCCCAAATTTTTGCGCCGATTAAACGACATTTTTCTATCATGTCAGTGTTGTGACGGTTACGAAACGATGATTTAAGACTTGCCGATTCATCAATTGAGAAAAAGCACCCGAATGAAAGTCTTCGCGTAAACCAACCGATTACCGAAAATATATGATTAATCTCTGAAACGCGCTGGATACTTCCATTTAACTGATGAACAGCAACGTTTATTATATTAACGGCAAAATAAGTAGATAAGCAGTTAATAAATGTTATAAAGTGAAAGCGCAACAAATATAGTTGAGCGCACGGTAAATAGCATTTTGTAGAAACGGGTGAGGATTCATTTGCAGCAAGATTTGTAAATAATTGGGTAAAAGGTTCGGCGCCACCCGACGTGACCAAATTTGAATTATTCAGATAAGAAGAACTTATCCGACAATGAAGGCGGATACTGCTAAGCTGTCTAATGAGAATGTGGGCGACAAATCGAAGAGTATAAACTCCTTTCACAATAGCCATATCACTTGGAGTGATGAAATTGGCGATCGTCCATGAAACTTCATAATTAATGTGAAGACTTGAGAAAAGTTCAACAATTGGCGAATTTAAAGTTAAACTACTCAGGGAATTAATAGGCGAAACCTCAATGTCAATATTACCAGTTTTGACTTGGGTTAATGCACCAAAAGTAATCTGTACTAGTCGTCGCATAAAGACTCGTCTAACATTGCCCCTGCCGAACCAAAACACCCGTATAAATGATTCTGTAAGTCCAGAGCGTAGAGATTCTGTTTCAATATTAAGCTTCCAAGGATTTCGAAGACCTAAGAGTGATTCGGAGAATGTGTACAGCGAATCAGCCGCATCCAGCGACTCAACCCCCAAGTAAACGGCAAAGCAAGCATCGAGAACTGAACGAATGGTGTCTAAAGCACGTGACTCCAAGGGATCAGAAGTTCCAACCAACGTTCTAAGAAGTCGAGCCTCCCGTTGTACAATGATATCCTGATCAAGCCAATGTGCTAATGCATCGTTTAATCGATCGTCAAAACAATATACCGTACTGTGAGGAGATGTGACCATGAATTGTGGATCAGATTCAGTATCACCAAGGCCAGATAAAAAATATTGAGGGCATAACATGCGGTAGACGTTAGAATCGGTGTAAAGTTGATCTTCACTATCAAGGTCAATTAATTTCATAAGCCTGAGAAAAACGACAATTTTTCCCGAATCGAGGATATGGTCAATTAAAGAGTGCAGAAATCGGGGAGCCAACGGTGGTGAATTTTGCACTTTATTATCAACGCGACGAACGATGAAATGATCGTGCCAAAGGGTAGCCAAATTAGTAGAGGATGCAGTATGCGTAGCAATATTGGGAGATCGATGAATGAAAAACTCCGGATCAACAGATGTAGAGGTTAGTTTTGATTCTTCGATAAGTTCACCGCGCGCAATCCAGTGCCAAACTAGTCGCAAATAAGCGCGTAATCCGGCAAGGAAACAAGTGAGCAAGCAAGCAAATACAGAAGGATTTACATCAAACTGTGCAGTACACAATCGGTCGTACAAGGCATCCAGGAACTTGAAGTGGAGAATAGACATGTCGCATGGTACATGTGGTGACGAAGGCACAATCTGACATGCTAATGTATTCCATTGAGACTCCACAAAATCTTGTAGAGCAAGAACGCCAGCAGCACGTTGTTCCACAATATATTTGATATTAAGTAGACTTGCTACACACCCGCCTAAGTAATAATTGGAGGAAGCCGGAGTCGTTGAAACGATTAATTCTGCATCGATAAGGTTAAGGCATGCATCAAAGGCGTGTAGGCAAGACCAGACTTGGGCGCGAAAGGCTTGGACAAATGGTATAGCAGAATCATGTAATTCATCAGAACTAGGCATAGACAGAAATTTGGAGTGTGCGTTAGGTAGGAGATCAAGAATACGTCCCAGGCATTCATCACACGAGCATTGCCCCCAACACCACAGGCGCAAACGAGATAGAGAAGCAGCAATTTTCCCCAAGTAGGATAATATATGATAGCATGTTGACGGATGAACGTTAAGCAAGGTAATTTTATCCAAGGGTAAAAATGTATAGGGTGACTTGGAGGTAGAAGAATGCTGAAGGGAGAAGAAACGGGTACGTAAGGAACCGCGTAGGATAGCAAATAGTTCACGACATAGTATCCATTCATCGATAACGGTAAAATTGGTAGAATTGAGAGTAATAAAACGCGAAGCAACAGTGTTTGATGAAGAGGTGTCAGAAATATTAAGCTTGTTAAAGTTTGAACACACTAAATCACCAGAGTAAAGATCCAAGCTAAACGGGAAGCATTGACGTAAATTAGCCACATATTGATAAATTGGAAGAGTAGAGACAATTAAGGGAGTGAAGCGTTGGTGAGGATAGGTAAGCTGACTTGACGGGTAGTTTTGATGATTGACGGGAAAGGTGGTACAATCGAATGATGAAGTAGAAGAAACAGTTATATCCAATTTCAAGTTTGGAGCAAGTTTTGACTTGGAATTATTGTTCTGAGTATCACTATCATCTTGAAGAGACGTTAGCGAAGTATCATCATCGGATAATTGAGTATAATCAATATCAAGCCAAATTTCATGAGAGGATGAGGTTTCCTTGACAGAGGTAATACAAGAATCCCATATGCGCAATTGATAATCCTTAAGGCAAGATAAACTTCCAGAAGAATGGAAAGATTCGGTAAGATTAAAGTGAGAAGAAACTGGATCGTAAGAAAGATCAACAAGAAAAGCGAGAATTTCACGCTCGAATTTAAGCGAAAACGACTTAATAAGCAGAACTTTTTCGGATAAACTACGGGCCAAACCCTCCCGATTGCGGATGTAGAGTTTATCCGAAAGTCCGAGAAGTCGCGCGGCGAGTTCGGGCGACGAATGAGCGAAAGACGATGACGATGGATTAAATGATTCTGATGATGATGATGCAGCGAAAACAGGCGTAGGCGTGGGTGGAGGGGTTGTAGTAGTTGTAGGTGTACACTTAGAATGCCCATTTGCCATTAGACTACCGTTCACAGCCGTGGGAAATAGTGCACTGGAAAAACGTTGCCTGGCCTGGGTTAATCGTTTGTTCAGTTGTGATAAAACGCGCTCATCTGCGTCCATTTCTCCTACAGCCCACCATGATTTAACAAGACTTTCACACAAAAGATTGGCTATCAAACGCAATTCTTTCATGGGTAATTCTTGCCCTGTTATTAGCTTCTGTCGGGATAGCGTCATGATTTAGTCAAGAGAATGATATATATTCAACTCTGGGGTGTAGCACGACGCGGCAAATAAGTACGGATAAATTAACGAGATTTATGCGCCAATTGATGTGGTTCACTTCGCGATAAACAAGTATCCGTCTACCTGAGAGAATGACAGAATGTAGATACAGGCGTATGTGAAGTTAAGTACGCGTACACACGTACACACATACATCCTCCAACACGCAATGGGTCTGACCGTGTGTGAATAAGTGCACAAGTTGAGTATGGCGTGATAAGGAAAATGTTTGTCAGTTTAGTAAAACTAGCGAATAAATAAGTGTATTTATAAATTGAATACCATGTGTCATACACGGAAAAATTTTGTGCGTGCACTATCTGAACCGATTTTCAATGTGTGCTAGGGTATACACGTGTAAAGACAATCCGAAATCGTGTACATTCTCGCTGACCTTACCAACGTTCACGTACATTTGGGTAGTTTATTTTCATTATGCGCTTCGATAAACTTGTCTATGCATATTTTACATGCTTCAGTATACCATTTCACACTATCAGTGCTTTCACACCATTTTCCATACGAGGGTTGTTACCGCGCGCTTGGCTAAAATGGCCCTTGTCAAGTTTGATAACAAATATTTCCACGGCTGTACAAGAGCAATTAACGGGAAATTTTCCCATTTCATGGCCTGAAGATCCTAACTTTCAGCGTAAGTTAACAAAATATCTGTACGTTACCTGGACACCTATCCATGGTAATTAACGGCTACTTTATGTAAGGCTTACGCTCGTTACGTGGGTAGACACCTCTGAACCAGATCCTCCTTTTCAAAGGCCTTCGAAATTCAATGATTATAGTCCGCTAAACCAAACTTCAGCACGTTTAAACGCTACCTTGATAGTCCTAGTCCGCAACTCTGAGTTGGCGGGTATCCTTCAGAGTATGCGAGAACTTGAGAAAACCTGGAATCATAAATTTAATTATCCGTGGATTTTCTTCAATGATGAACCCTTCACGACTGAGTTTAAACGTGCTACCCGCGCTGCTACCAACGCTTCCGTTCAATGGGAACTTATACCATCACAACATTGGGACGTTCCTGGTTGGATCTCCCGCGATATGTATCAGGCATCCATTCAGCAACTTGGACGTTCTGCCTGGATATCTACTAGTTCGCGACATCGTCCCATTCCACGGCTTGAAGGAGACTCGTATGTATACGATATTTTTGATTCAACGACTCGTGGGAGTTTTTCGTCTTCCGACTTTGACTCGGACGATCAAGTATCATGGCCAATTCCACACTACGAAGATTATCCTAAACCACCGTATATTAGCGCATCGGGAGCATCGCTAACACCAAGACCCGTTCAGTATATGTCTCGAGAATCCTATCATCAAATGTGCCGTTGGAACAGTGGCTACTTTTACCGTCATCCAGCTCTCGATGGCTACGACTATTACTGGCGTGTAGAACCGAACGTACATTTTTACTGTAATATAGACTATGATGTTTTCGCATGGATGCGTGATCATGAGAAACTTTATGGTTTCACTCTCGCTTTATACGACGGAGCTGAAAGTATCGCGTCCTTGTGGCCTGAAACTAAACGGTTTCTAGCAGATTTAGCCATGTCACCTGCTCTTCATTCCTCATCAATTGCGTATCCTGCATCGGTTTTTCAAGATTTGCTTAATCGTATTTCCGTTCTTGAAAATCGCTTCGCTAATCAATCATTCGTAAATCCGGTAACAGCAAACATATCTGAAATATCCTACAGTACACTATCACCTCAGGATCGACTTTTAGCGTGGATTCTCCAACCATTTATACGCCCTGAACATAATGAGCTTGCCAATGGCTACTCCACTTGTCACTTTTGGAGTAACTTTGAGATAGCTTCTCTGAGCATTTGGCGCGATCCACTTTACACCGCTTACTTTGATTACTTGGATAGTATAGGCGGGTTTTTCTATGAACGATGGGGTGATGCCCCGGTTCATACACTCGCACTCGCACTATTTACTAGTTTAAACGCATCGTTCCCGGTTAAGTCGCTTAATCAAGTTGCAAGGTCAACAGCCACCGCTGCATCTTCGATTCACTGGTTCCGTGATATAGGCTATAAACATGCACCCTACATCAACTGCCCGAATGACCCAGGTCGTTGTACAGGTTGTATTCCTGGTATGTTTACCGATGGCAACGCTGCCCTGATGAAGGAGGATTGCCGCGCTCAATGGGTTAATTTTGTAGGCCGGGAATGGTGATAAAATTTCACGGGATGATTAAATCTGCACATTTAACTAGCCGACGTTTGAAGTTGATGATTACTCGAAATGCACTGTAGTTAAGCACCAGCTAAAATTATTAAGTGTGATAACGCTGACACACATGTGTATTCCAAACGTGAGTAGTTTTACAACATACTGTAGAACGAATACGTTTGTATAGGCAAAGGGAGTAAATTTAATCAACAGCATTCAAATGATTTTAGCGAAAATTTTCGAGTATCCAAATGCCGGCTACGAAACGCGGAACGTCAAACAAGTTGCCCAAATATAAGAGTATTAATACCAGAGACTTTGTTGGTACTATTGAAACAGGCCGAGTAGGCAGAATTACTGGCATAGACGACTCAATAATTCTTAGGGCATACACGTACAAATTAGCACGTGCACAGGTAAGGGAAAATTATCACGTTGAAGATTTAGATGTGTATGCATTCATGACTACATAGTACGGTTTATGCGTGAAATGCGGTAGATTCAGCGGAAGTAGGGTATAATTCTTCACGCAAAGGTACACCAAGTTCTTTGCGCAGGGAGTCTAGGCTTTGTAAATAGTCGGAATACTGAGCCTCGGTTTCCACTTTAGCTCTGATTCCCTCGAAAATTCGCACAGCCGTTGGAAAATCATTGACGCGTCGAGCTGCTCGTAAGGCAGCTTCACACACTGAAACGCTGGGGACTAAATCGTAGGCAAAAGCATTGTTTAGCGTACGCTGTAAATCAAAAACATCGTTGACACGATTAAACTCGGTCTCGAAGCTAAATTTATGTTAGCGTACCGTAAGACGGGGAAGGAAGGGAAAGGAAAGAGGACGAATAATAGAGGAATAAAAGGTGTACCGTTGGGTAAATTGTTCAAAAGTTTCTTCTTCGTGTCCATCACTGTTACTTAATGAGTGAGAACGCGTAGAGAAGCATTTATAATTAATGAATGCTGAGCTATGTAACGATGTTATCCTTTGATCAAGTGAACCGTAAGTTTTATGAACATTGAACATGGCATTAGACGTGTAACGACGATTGGGCAGGGAAAAACTCCTAAGCCCGATCAACCTTGGGAGAAAACCATTTGAGAACTTCATACTGAAGGGATAAATTGTGCACATAAACGTTGAAGCAATATGTAATGAAGAATGCACAAAGTGTTGATCTGGTGAGTGTAATCTGGCACAAAAAATAAGATAAATTGTGGTTAAAAGTACCGTTGACCGATAAATTTGGAACTGTTTGGACACAAGCACAAAATTAGCCGCAATCATCCGTGATATCACGTGCAGGAGAATTGGCTCGACAAGCCGGACTCTTACGTAAGGATGTACCGAGGAGCCGAGAAGCCGGGGTAAAGATTAACTGGATGAGTGGAAGCCGGGAGACATTCCGAGCCGAAGGTTCGGCCAAGGCAAAGTTAGCGGATAAGCGGAGAAATATTTGGGGCACGCATGAACCCAACGTTGAAGAAACAAAAGGATTACTATTAGTTTGATGTCACATAATGAAGATAGAAGCCTAATTGCATACAAAGGTTCAAGGGTTAATGGTAGGAGAAAGATTGAAACCGAGTAGTGAATATAACACAGAGGTCGAAAAGCTAAAGAAATGACCGAAGACACAAATTTAAGAAAAAGGAAATAAGACCCTAAACTTCTAGAGGGAGAATTACAATAAATTTTGATTCAGAAAGGAGAAAATGGATAACTCTATTACCATTATGAACATCTAACCGAGACGATAAAAAGGTTTAAGTGAAGAGCCAAGCAGTGACATGGGTTATAACATCAGAAGAGAACTTGAATGCTCAAAATGCATGTATAATGACAAAATTCATCAACAGCTTTTCCCACGTTTCAACCTTCTCTTATTAATGTAACAAAAAACGGATTATATACTGAGTAAACAAATGAGGATCACTCGTATGAAAAAAACAATTGAAGAGTTTAACAGGTGCCAAAAAATATAAAATTCAGGAAGCGGCAAAAGTGCCAGATGCAACACCCGCCCGTACATACACACAATATTGCACAGGCAAAATTTCAAAAGTTGTCACTCCAAAGATAAAAAGCAATAAAAATAGTACGGGAATGTCGCGACCGACGCAAGTATTAATCGAATCAAAGCGAGCACTAACCGAAAAACATCCACCGTCTAACGTAGCTCCAGTTAATCATGGTAGATGAAGACCGGTATAGATGACCTTTTCTGCCATAATTGATTTGCAAAGGTTCTTAAGATTAAGAGATGCCTTAAGAACTAACGTTAACTATATTTTTAACGCCAACAATACCCTCTTTCTTAGCGTCTGCCAGAGCACGTTTGGCAGCGGCACGAGCGCGACTTTTGGCCGCAGCGGCTTTCTTGTAAGTGGAGAAGTAAAAGGAAATAAATAAAAGTAAGTAGGAGCTGAGGATACTGATACCGGCAGCGGCGGCGAATTCTTCACCATTACATGAACCCATATTAGGTAAACGGGGGAAGTAAGCGGCGGCAAAGTAGGTGTAGGATGCAAAGTAAACGAAACCTGAAGTGAAAGTAAATGAGTAATTGTTGTTGTATGGGAATAAAAGGTAAGGGGAAACTGAATCGAACTTACTGAGGTCAATGACAAATTGAGCGATCTGCATGATTGTGATGTATCTCTTCCACCAGATCTTCACACCACGAGCGCATTGGAAGTAGTACCAATACATGACGACGTGTACCATGAGGTTGAGGCAAATAACAATCCAAGAAACGGAAGTACGCCCGATAAGTTGAACGTAGCAAAGTAATGCAGTGGCACCATGATGGTAGGTGTGCAAAAAGGCTATATGTGGGGGAAGGGGTTAGAAAGAAATCAATAGGTAGGAATTGAAAGATTGAGAAAAAATGGGGGAGGGAAAAGAGAAAGGAGACTGACTTAAAGGTTTCTTTTTTAGGCACAAGAAGATTGTATCGAATAGTTCGACGTATTTGGTCAGGTAATTAATCTGGGGAGAGAGGAGGATTAGTAAAAGGAAGGGATGGAAAAGGGAGATTGGGTAGTAAAGGGATAACGTACGTAGTAGAGTATCATTAATTCTTTGGACCAACCACCATCGGGATGACATATGGTATAGAAAAGACCACGACGGGCGATTTTGGGGATCATTCGCTCAAAAAATAATAGAACCAGGCAACCACTGACACAGGTTAGACTGAGATTGTGAATTTGAAAGATACGATTTAGTTGGAAGGGAGGGCGATTTTTCATGAATTGACGACCGCCGAAGATGATTGCATAATAGAGTATCAGTAGTGACAGACAGACGGGTAGGGTTGAGAGGGGAGTTTTGCCTTGGATATAACGAAAGTCCTGAGGCTTGTAACCTTTGATGATTTCGAAGAAATGTTCGAAGATAGGCCATAGTTTTAAACCGAATGGACGGTCGAGGGTAGGGGGCCCGAATTCAATCCATGCAGGAGGAGACATGATGAACAGAGAGGAAGACTGAAAGAATACGGTCGGTTAATGGGAAGATCAAAGGCTGCGATGAAACAGAGGAAGGGAATGGATTAGGGCGACGGCCAGTGAATTAAAAATGAATAGTGAAGTGGATTAGCTTTAGGATGGAAGAGGAGAAAGATAAGATATAGAAAGGGTAAAAGATCACGAAGGTGAACTTGAAGTGGTGAAATCGGGAGGTAAAGAATATTATATAACGATATGTTTTAATATGTATATATGTATGTACTTATATCGACACATATATGTATACCTATATGCGTGTATAGATAGACAGAGTTAAATATGGAAAAGAAGAGGAGGGGTAGAGGGGATTTTTTTCCCTTTCTTATAAATATCACCGATGCGAGGAGGGTAAAAGATTGGAGTATACCTGTGAAAGCGGAGGAAAAGAGGATGAAAGGGAGGGGGAGTCGGGTATAATTAAAGACGCGATAGAGTAGAGTACGTTAAAGATTGTATATTAGCATGGAAGGTGGAATTGTGTGAGAATGGGGTTTTTTTTTTAAAACGGGAATCGATAGCATAAGATTTGGATGGGAAAAAGTAGAAAGAGGGTGAAGAAGGTGATGGATGGCTATTGAAGGCTATGATGATGATGACGATAGTTAAAAATGATAACAAGTGAAGGTAGCTTTGTAATTAAGATAATGGTGGGGGGGATTAAGAAGAAGGGTAAATAAAATAGGGGAAAGTAATGATAGAGTAAATTTGTTAACAAAACAAAGTTAAAAAAGATAAAAAAGAAAGTGAAAAGGAGGAAGTGGAGAAGTTACTTAGAAGGGGGGAAACCGAGGAAGTTTAAATATTTTGCTCCCTTCTCCAACAGACATGTACATTGTGATGACATACACACCTTTTTCAGGAAAGAACTATCGACCCAAAGCTACCAACCACCAATCTTTACGGGAACATCGTTTTTACGAGTTTAAATTACTCCATTTTCCCCATTAGGAAGGTGTAATGTCCATTTTCAATTTAATTAAACAAATATAGATGTTCGATGAGAGTTGAGAGAAAAGATGGGAGCGCGTATTGGTCAGATTGCATGGTCACGTTTGGCGGCAAATTTACTCCACTTTTAACGGGTTTTGCTTTTTCTGCCTTGGAACTGTCGTTTTGTCTGGTTTTTTGATTGGTGAGAGCGACTGTGCGCCTGGCGCTTGTGCTGTTTGGGGCATGATTTACTGTATTGGCCGTTCGTGTAGATTAACACGCCGGTAAGCGATGCATGAATGCACTCATGAATGCTTGCATGCATACAAGCATATATCTATGTCTGTATGTCATGACAATGATGATTACGGCCTTGGATTCTATCGCTGTGCGTAAAGAAGCTGTTGCAGCTTGTGTGAGTGTATGTGCGCTTGCGCGCGCCCGTTCCCGTACCCATGCGTCAATTTGTGCTGCTGCCGCCACGGTCTTTCTGTGCTACTTTTGTGTATCTGTATATGTGCGTTATTACTGTTGTAGGTGAGAGACTGTATAGTTGATTGAGAGTGTTTGTGTATAACTGAGCAATGGAGTGTGTGCGTGCGTGTGTGCATGCGTGTGCATGTGCGTGTGCGTATGCGGATGCGTATGCGTATGCTTGTGCTTTTACATGTGCGTTGTATATCTATTTGTGTTTGTATAGGTGTGTATATGTGTATGTGTGTGTATATGTGTATGTGTGTGTGTGTGTGTGTGCGTCTGCGTCTGCGTGTGCACATGTGTGTATATCTATTTGTGTATGAATATGGATGTGTCCGTGTCTGTGTCTGTGTCTGTGTCTGTGTCCGTGTCCGTGTCCGTGTTTCTGTCCAGGTCCATCCCCATCCCCATCCCCATCCCCGTCCCCGTCCCCATCTCTGCCTGTGTATATGTATCTATTTCTCTCTTCGCCTGCCCTCCTCTCCCATCCTTTTTCCTCCGTGCGCTTATCTACCTACATCCCCGTTTATTCGCCTTTTCCCATCTGTATTCTCTCTTCTTTGTTTATGTATCTATTTCGATCAGTCCTCCCTGTATTTGTGTCTGTACCGTTCATCTTCCTCCATCTACTCCTATTCATACCTGCATTACTCCCCATCTGCCCCCATTTGTATTCGTCTTCACCTCTACCCTGCGTAAACACTAGTGTATAGCTCCCCCACCTATTTCTTCCTATGTACTCCTCTGTATAACTGAATATGTCTATCCGTGCCCGTGCCCGTGCCCACGTCCACGCACGCATCCACATCCACGTCTTTCCACCTCTTCTCTTCTCCCCTCTCCATTCCTCTCCCCTCTCCTCCCCTCCCTTCCCCTCCTCTCCATACCTGCACACTTACCAAATCTTAAAAATTGGTTCATCACTTCTTCTCTCTATATCTGACCTTACCTTTGATACTCTCTTTCATCATTGATTTCCTACCCCCTCCCAACCCCGGGAAAATCGGCTATCCCATCCCATCTAAACTTTCCCACAACCCTCTTCTCCCGCTCTCTCTCATTCTTACCATATCCTCCCCACAATACTATCCTATATCGGTACATTCTAGTGCTTACCCCGGCACTTACTCGCTATTCTCCCATTCCATCTCTCTAACTCCCCCTTCGTCACCGTCCAGTTCCCCGCTATCCTTTTCTGTATATTCAATTCTCTACTTCCCACCCCATTTATACTCCTTTCATCATATCCTTCTACATCATGTATGAACACCTCGAAATATCTTTTCACCTCAATCCCTTCCCCAATTCCCTCTTCTCCATAATCCTCCGCCTTATCCTCTCCTCCCCATACTACCCCCCCCCCCCGAGTACACCTGTCCAATTATCCCTATTCCCCCTCTCCACCCTAACTCACACCCACATCTCTTTTCTATATCAACCCATCTTCCCCGTACTTTAAATTATCCGTTCAATCTTCATCTATTTAAACACATGTGGCATCTTCCCCACGTTATCCCTTCCTGCCGTTAACCCCACCCTAAACCGTTCACTTCCAATTCATTAAATCTACCCATTCCCACCGAGTTATCCTTACCACTAACTTTTAACCGTTATCTCCATCGTGTAAATACCATTCAAATTATTTGTCATGTTTCTCGCTTAATATTTCGCATAAACAAAGATATTCTCGAAACCTTCTTCTAGATTCCTAATTTTAACTTGTTATCGTCTTCCATGCCATATTCTTTGGTATTCAATGCGCCTGTTCACATCATGGAAATTTTCCTATTGGCCTTCTCAGCACGTCCTTGAAATCCAAATTTTCCTTTACTCATCTTATACCCGTATAATATCGTCATCCAACTTCTTCTCCCGCCCTTCCTAAAACTACAACTTGATTGTTCATTCTGTTTCCCACGTACACTCCAAATTTTCATCGTGCTGCTTCCCTTTACTCTTCTTCTGCCTGCATTTTCACGTCTATTCTCCATTAATCTTGATAAAGATCCACTTAACCTCCTCCATCCGTTAACCTACTCTTGTACACTTAAATCATCCATTTCACTATCTCACTAGTGTGCGCTCGTGCTTAACCCACGTAATCTCTCGAGTCGTTAGCTTCCTTATGTCGACTGCTCCCGCGCTAATTCACTGAATATAACAATATTGATTTCTTATTCCACTCCATATCGTACTATCCGTTCATGCAAGCATCCTCACCCTCACCCACACCCACCCACACGCGCACACATGCACTCACCCTCCGTGCTTGGATCTACATCGTGTGCACGTTAACACGTACATGGCCAACATAAACTTTTCGTCTGCTTAATCCCCAATTATACCTTTCCGCATATTAGTCCACTTCGGTGCCTTTACCTATACACACCTGATTATAAGTACTCCTGTTTCCCACAATACCTTGTTCAAATTACAGTAGTAAACTTCACTGCATCCATATATCAAATCTGGATCCCACGTCTCTTCGATTCTTTTACGTTTTGCACACAGTCCGAGAATCTACTCACATCCTCCCTTTCCAAATTTCTAGAATTCCCGCTCGTCCACATCCTTCTACGCTAAATCAACCTGTTTATCAATATATTAGTACTGCATGGCTCATGCTTACAATCAGAATAACTGCGGATACCTGAACGTCCACTTACACTCGTGCTGACCATTCCCATGTTCCCTCAGCGCCGTAGTAAACCTGCCATCGTAGTTAACCTTGGTATTGCTATGCATATTTACTCGGCTTTTTGATCCATCGCTATTTCCATCGGCGTCGCCGTCATCCCCACCGTTATATTTCTCGGTAGCCCATGTGAGCAATTAGCTCGAACAAGTTATATCCTTGTAAGGCTTTCAGTATAAAAATAGATAATGTAAATTGTTATACATTAAAACTATATCGCAGCAAATATTCACAAAATGTAATTATTTATTCGCTAGAGAACCCACTACCTATGCACCTATCATAACGCGCATAATCATGGACCTTAGTACCTGTTATATTTTCCTTTCCTAGTTAGTTAGTACTCATTATATTAGTATGTCTTCCTTTTCAGTGCATTGCATCAGTTAACTTTTAGCAGAATCTTCTCCTTCAAGTCCACTTATTTCCAATCGCACAAATAAAATTATCGTGCTTTAACAAAGCAACACGGTAATCGACTCAGCCTGTGCCTTACTATTTGTACACCAAATGCGGTATCATGATACATTTGTTTTTTAAATATCCATGTCCGTAATCATCTTGGTATTGTTCTTCCACCTCATCTCTTTTAGATAATTAGTCTTTGCTAAATGTTTAACCCCACTGCTCACATTAGGTTATATTAAACAAGGTTATCCAAAATTTTCCCCTCAAAATTAAACATTAACGACACTTTTAAAGTGAAATAATTATTTACCAACCCATCACACAAGGCGCTAACTCGCCGCTTTCAGTCATTAATATCACCGAGTATACGAACGACACAAACACAAGAAAAACAATGTGAAAATACGTATACACACCCTTACTCCCCTTTCCCCCACATCCACACATGTATATACTCCTCTCTGAAAAAACATGCTCTTCGATATGATTGCAGTCGAGTTTAACTCACTTCACGGTAAAACTGGTCCGGTAAACTTCTAGATCCATCTGCATAACTATCCCTAGGGCGGTACGAGTCCCATGCAGTCGACTGATTTGGTGCAATTCACATTTACTGCAACAATTGGTTAACGTGTTTGATTAATTTATCTTCAACGCAAACCATCCATCCACTCATCGCGATGTAAAAAGGCCATTTTCATCTTGTTGACACTCGTTTCACGCAAGACAGACAACATTCAACTACACACACAACACACACATCTAACCAGCCGCCATCACCACCAAATTAATCAAAGACATACTTTTGTGCTTCAGTCCCAATCCTTTCACGCAGTAATCAAACCTAGCCTGCATAACCTTGCGTCCGTTATTCTAAAAATTAGTCTTATCATTCTAAAATCTCCCATTTCATCCCTAGCGTTTATCCTTAATCGTCCCATCCCTCCCCCCGTTAATCCCCAAGGTGTAATGTTTGATCCTGAAGAGGATGAGCCTGTGTTAGAAGTGGCATGGCCCCATATCCACGTGGTCTACGAATTTTTTTTACGCTTCATCGAAAGTCAAGATTTTAATACAAATATCGCCAAACAATACATAAATCAAAATTTCATCTTACAATTACTAGAGTTATTCGATTCAGAGGACCCTCGAGAGCGCGATTTACTCAAAACTACCCTGCATCGAATATACGGAAAATTCCTCAATCTTAGATCCTTCATTCGAAGATCAATTAATCACGTATTCTTCCAATTTATCTATGAAACTGAACGCTTCAACGGAATAGCTGAGTTATTAGAAATCCTCGGCTCAATAATTAATGGCTTTGCTCTACCTCTTAAAGAGGAACATAAATCTTTTCTAACCAGAGTTTTACTTCCATTACACAAAGTTAAATGTTTGAGCTTGTATCATCCACAGTTAGCCTATTGTGTGGTTCAGTTCCTTGAGAAAGATTCCTCCTTAACTGAAGAAGTAAGTTTCCTCTTTTACTTTTATCCTATTTAATCCTCATCAACACCCATCTCATATCCTCTTTTTCTCCTTCACCCATCCTCGTTTCTTCATTATCTATACGTTACCCATTTAGCTTACTAGTTTGTTTCCGTGAAATAAGGTCGTCCTAGGGCTGTTACGCTACTGGCCAAAAGTTAGCAGTGCGAAGGAAGTTATGTTCCTCAATGAAATGGAGGATATATTTGAAATCATGGATCCTGCAGAATTCGCCAAGGTTGAAGAACCTTTATTTCATCAGTTAGCCAAAGCAGTAGCCAGCCCTCATTTTCAGGTACGAAAATCTAATTTTGTGCATTTCATTTATCTAATCCATTTGCATGGAATCCTTTAATTTTATACATAACATCTCGTCATTCTTAATCTGGCTACACCTCTTGGATTCGCCACATTAAATGCTCCATGAAGTTCCATTAACTTGTCAATAATTTCTTTCTAGGTTGCCGAACGAGCTTTATATTTTTGGAACAACGACTTTTTTTGCACTCTTGTTAGTGAGAATATCAACATTGTGCTGCCAATAATGTTTTCTTCGCTTTATGAAAATTCGCAGAATCATTGGAATAGGTTTGTTCAACTTATCTTATATCCTTCCGAACGCCCTTACGCTGACTTTGTTCGTTCTAATAGGACCATTCACGGCCTTGTAATTAATGCGTTAAATTTACTGATGAACGTTAACCCGCAATTGTTTAATAAGTGTACGCATGAATACAATGAAGCGCAGAGACAGAATCCCGGCAGAGAGGATTTACGCCAGGAACGTTGGCAAAAAGTATTCGATATGGCTGGCCAGCGTAAAAATTCCATGGCTTGCAAGTTACCCGCTCCTAAAAAATCTGATAAGGATACAGAAAAGCTAATAGATGA
>WMKJ01000134.1:0-29304 GCA_009733715.1 Herpomyces periplanetae | reverse complement strand
GGGGGGGGGGGGGGGGGGGGGGGGGGGGGGGGGGGGGGGGGGGGGGGGGGGGGGAAAGGGGGGGGGGGGGGGGGGGGGGGAGTAGTTTAAGGTGAAAACGATTGGAAGATATTATTGAGGAGAGTTGACGTAGGCGGAGATGTGATAAGGCCGAAGAAGCAGAGGGACGGGATGGGAGAAGGCGAGGAAGATGGGAGGGTATTTTGGTTATTTGGATGGGGGAAAAGGGAGGAAAAAAGCAGGTAAGATTGGTTAGAAGTAATGGGTCGAGGCGGGGTGGGATGGGGCGATGGGAAAATAGATTTGGATTGGAATGGGTAATGAAGGAAGTAGGCGATCTTACAAGTGCCGGAGGGAAGAAGCCTAGGCTAAAACATGTAGATGCGTAGAAGAATGAGGAATTGCTGGCCAGAGGAGGTTTGGATGGTGGTGATAAAGGGATGGTGATGATGGGGATTCAAGTGGGGCGAGGAGAGGTTTTGGAAAAAGTTGCGCACGAGAATAAATCCAAGTTTGTGCAATGTAGCGGGGTGAATTTGGGTTAGTTGGAAGCCGGAGATTGGGAAAGGGTGAAGTATAAAGAACCGGGTTTATGACGGCGGGAACATTAGAACCATGGTCAAGGTGACGATGTGAACGCGGTGTAACGGAAAGGAAATTTCCATGGGGAAAGGCGTGCAATGCGCTGGAAAAGCGCCAAAGAGTGTCGAGGAACCCGTTGGAGGAGGTTTGTACGCCACGGCAGCCTTGATAAAGATCAGATGTATAGGTGGGATTTTTGAGGGATGAGACAGGATGTATAGGTAGGATTGGTGAGACGAGACCAGATGTATAGGTGGGATGGGAAGCTAGTGGAAATGTATAGCTGGAATTCAAGAGCCGGCCAACTCGGCTCCAGCGCAGCCATTTCGGCGGTGCTGCAGTTCGCACCACTGCAAATGGCGGGCGGTTTTCACGATGCGCTCGCGCATACAACTACGGATTCCACACGGCGTATTCATCGGGCTCCCCTTGGTGCTCCCCTTCCCCCTCCTGTCCACTACTCGTGTACGGTCTTTTGCTCATGCTTCGATGTTTCTTCGACTATCAAATGTTGCCAAATATTCCCCCTCCCCTTCTTCTTCCCAATCAAGACTTTCCTCCCAAAGCGTTCGTCCTTCCCATCGCGCATACGTGCGTGCGTGCGTTCGTGTGTTCGTTCGTTGGCTCGGACTTTTTCCTCTTGCTCACCTACTTCTTCCCCCCTCTCTTGATTTCTTCCTTTCGTGCTGCCATCTTCTCGCATACCCTTTCTTTTCCCACGCTCTCCTCCCGATTTTGTTAATGCAGCATTTCAAAGTACGGATTAACTAATGTCGGACGAAGCAAAATTTACTGTTTGATACGGGCGGTGGCGCTGTGTGATCTATTAAACCGAGACTTTCGTGTGTAGTCTTTTCAATCACTTCTTTACATTACTCCCTTCTCTCCACTAAACGCATTCACGCTTTCATCCTCTCTTACACTTCTCTTCGCGTACGTACTCCTACCCTAATGCTTCACTCAAATTAAAATAACCATCATCAAATTAATATCTTCCCCCATCTCCATAACTCCTCCCACCCTCACTCTCTATCCAACCATCTTCCCTATCCTAATCTTTCCTTTCCTTTCCTTTCCTTTCCCTTCCCTTCCCTTCCCTTCCCTTCCTTCTCTTCCCTTCTCCCCCCATCTCCATCTTCAACTTCTCCTTCTTCTCACTCATCAACTACGGCGTGTCACGTGTAAATTTTGACGTTTTGATTCTGGAGTTTTGCTTTGGGGATTCTACAAGCTTGATAATTAAAGCTTTTAAAAACCGAATTTAAGCGCGCACGCACGCGTGCAAAACTTCAAGAATACCATCTGTGTGTTTGTGTAGAGTTACTGAACATTGTTAGCCATGAGCACAATTCAAAATATAAAGAATTTGATCCGTCATGGAAAACAGGCTCGAGTGACATGTGCCATGGTAGACAGTACACCGTGTTCACAACTACAACTACAGCAACATCAGCATCAGCAACCACACTTGCAGCCATTACAGCACCAACAACATCTATACCAACAGCGGCATCAACATCAACCAAGAAACGCCATCGGCATTAACGGATGTGCCAAGATGTGTAAAGATGATCAAATTTTATACACTTCCTCAGACTGTCAAAGGAAAGGCTCCCAACCAGATGCCAACAGTGCCACTTCTACCATGAAATCAGACGGTGGTCAGCACCCTCAACCTCATTCTTCAGGTGATATAAGCTGCTCGGGTTCCCTCTCTTCGGTAGCATCCATCGAGCAGAGTTTGGCCGAGCAAACTCTCCTCGATCCAACTGTGGTAGAGCGTATCGTCGCAGAAGAACGCGAAATGCATGACAAGCTACCCACATACACCGCCTTGGAACGCTACGTTCTCCTGGAAAAAATGGGCGATGGAGCTTTCAGTAACGTATACCGTGCTCGTGATTCTACCAATGAATTCGGTGAAGTCGCCGTTAAAGTCGTACGCAAATTTGAGCTCAACGGAGCGCAGGTACGTATGTTCATCTGTCTTGTATAATGTATAGCAGTCATTGTCCTTGCTTTCCTTTCCCCTGCTTCTGCCTGTTTCGCTTGCTTGCTTTATTCGATAAGGTCAATGTTAGTGTCATAATTGAAAAATATTGTCCTTTCGATTTTCTGCAGTCTAGCCCATAACTGTTAACCTGACCTACCATCCTCTTTTCCTCACGTCGTTCATTTTAACATGGAAGCTCCCACTCGCCTATATTCCCCCTCTCATCAGGGATGAATGTTGGCTCATACGCCCTTGTAATCGGGTAATGCTTGTTCATGAAAATCTACGGCGTGAGCTCGATATAACAAACTGTTTTGTCGTGTACGGCTCTACTTTTTTTTTCCCTAATACCTGACAAGGCTAACACCCACATTCTACAGCGGGCTAGCGTGTTAAAAGAAGTACAAATAATGCGAAACCTGGATCATCCCAACATTGTCAAGTTACTCGACTTTTCCGATTCAACGCAGTATTACTTTATCATATTGGAACTATGCGTCGGTGGTGAACTGTTCCATGAAATTGTACGTTTAACTTACTTCAGCGAAAAGTTGTCACGGCATGTTATAGTTCAAGTAGCGCAAGCGCTGAATTACATGCACGAAAAAGCGGGCGTTGTTCATCGGTAAGCTTTTAGTATTAATGCCACGCTTATACCATTCTAAACTGTTTAATCTTAGTGATATTAAACCGGAAAACTTACTCTTCTTTCCCATCCCTTTCATCCCTTCCAAGGAAGTCAAGGCCCAAAAAGTGGGCGAGGAGGAAAAGCTTGATGAAGGCGAATTTACACCCGGTATAGGTGGTGGTGGAATTGGTCGTATAAAAGTTGCCGATTTTGGTCTATCCAAGATTATCTGGGATCGTGATACCATGACTCCGTGCGGTACCGTGGGCTACACAGCTCCTGAGATCGTCAAGGATGAACGTTACTCCAAAAGTGTAGACATGTGGGCACTGGGATGTGTATTATACACTTTATTGTGTGGATTTCCCCCGTTTTACGATGAATCAATTCAAACTCTTTCAGAAAAGGTTGCCAAGGGTCAATATACATTTTTATCACCTTGGTGGGATGATATTTCAAGTGAAGCGAAAGATTTAGTGTCTCATTTGTTAACCGTAGATCCGGAAGAGCGGTACGACATTAGTCAATTTTTGAATCATCCTTGGATATTGGCTACCAACGAATCTTCATCGGCCATTCTAGCAGCCAAATCTTCCTCCACTGTACACAATGAAACGGGAATTAAGCCATGCAGAACTCCTGATAATTGGGTCACGTCATCTCAATTTATTCATGATTCAACGTGTCCTTCAACATTGGCTGCTCCAATTTCCACATCATCCGCCCCCGATGTAAGTGGCACTGGACCAGCACAATTATCAGACACAGGCCGAGTTTTTGATTTTCGTTCTCCAGGAATTTTTAGTTTACGCGAAATTTTTGATATAAGTTACGCCGTACACCGCAAAGAGGAAGAAGGAAAACGGCGGCGTAATCTGAACATGATGTCTCGTGGGCTCGGGTTTTTGATGAGTAGTCGAGATGATAACGGTACGGTTCCCGTCGAGGCTAGTACATCAGGATCAGTCAGTACCGTTGCCGCTATTAAAAGTAATCTTGGGGATGGTGAAGAGGGTGAAAATTTAGAGGACCATCACAATGATAATGAATATGCACAATCTGGATCGGGAGTAGGAGTGTCAAAGGAATCTACCTGTGTTACAGTAACAAATGACTGTAAGAACAAGAACAGCAATGGGAATAGTAATGAAGCAGGAATAAATGAGGGAACAAGTGGGGGATTTTCCATGCATACACAGTTTAATGCAGCAGCCCAAAAGCTTTTTAAAAATCGATCAAGTTTGTTCGAATTGAGCTTGGATAATGCAACATTGTTGGGACGGCGTAGTAAGAAAGTACGTGAAAGTGGTTTGAGGAATCAAGTTGTCGCTGTACCACGGTGACAGAGCAAATAACGACCAAATTAATGATAGATTTACTTTAATATTTAAGTTTAATGAAATAAATCCGATTACTTTTCTGTTCAACGTTAACTGATCCTCCCGTAATCTGACGGTGTGAATGAAAGGTGGGAAAAATCATTTTAAAACATGAACTATCAGCTTGAATAGCTAAGTACACGCGTGGAATACTTTATGCTATACACCGTGATACCAGCCGAACTCTGAGAACTTGGTAATTGGCGTGAGATTACAAGGGATCACGAGAAGGGCGGGGGACGAATCCAAGTAATAAGGAAAGGTTGGTATCGGGTAAGCATTATGGTTGAGCAAAGAAATCTTCTGCTTCGAATACTATACGAATGTTAATAAGTGAAAGGGGATATAAGGTTAACTATCAATGTAATGTACTTTAATCACCATTAACTCTTTACACATGAAGCAGTCTTACCTCTCTATCCCATCCAAGCCTCTTAAGCTCTCCAAACTGCCAAAATTTCCACCAAAATCATTCCCTGTTTACACCAAACAATACCGCAGGCTATACACCGTTGGACTGGCAACAGTAGGGCTGATTACTCAATTATGACGTAGGCCATATGTCCCCTCCATATCACGTGGCACCATTCGTTTCACTTCCAAGTCACGTGAGACACTGCAGGGTGATGGTTTTGGATGGGAAGGCTGGAGAGTTTGGGGTGGAATGTGTGCGAGGGAAAGATTGAAGATTATACTACTGGGATATACGGTGTGAATAAACGTCTTTAATCGTCATCATGAGCATGGGTATGGTTGTAAGAGTATGTAGCATCCTACCCAAATATTTTTAGGCTCCCCCTCAAATCTCCGTCGTAGTACAACACCATCATCACGTGACCATGAAAGTCAGTGTGGTGGAGTTCGGGGGGAATAGGAAGTGAACGGGTGAAGGCTATGGGGAGAGATAATCATTTCTTTTCGGCAAAAAAAAATTGTGGGCATGTTGAATGTTAATTTAACAAAGTGGAATAATCACAGTACAGAGTGCAAGATTTACTTGTGTACAATAACAAGTTTTGCAGCTACTTGTTCATCGTGTAAAGTATTAATACCCGCCTTCGCGTATCACCGGAAAAACATGTCGTGGGGACATAGGTGGGCGGAACACGTGATGATGGATAAGGCGAAGACGCGACGAGTTAAGGAAGATTTTTCAAGTGGTTTTTAAGGGAACCCGGAAAAAGTTGTCATATTGTTCACGTTATGCACATGTACAGTACGCTTATACTGAGTCAAAGTTACCGAAAGCGAGTTTGACTATGGCGAATTATCTAGCATCAATTTTCGGTACAGAGCAGGATAAGGTAGGTATACTTGCGTGAGAATCATGATGAAACTAAGTTTGACAGTTTACAGCAAAAAATTTACAGCTGTTTACGCTGGCTAACTAAAAATGTACACGTGTAAACGTGCAGGTTAACTGTAGTTTTTACTACAAGATTGGCGCATGTCGGCACGGTGATCGGTGCTCTCGAAAGCATGTTAAGCCGTCATATTCACAAACCATACTCATGCCAAACATGTACATGAATCCTGCGTATGACCCAAAAAATAAGATGAATGCACAACAACTTCAAAACCATTTTGACGCTTTCTACGAGGATATTTGGTGTGAAATGTGCCGGTACGGCGAACTAGAAGAAGTTGTGGTGTGTGATAACAATAATGATCGTGAGTTTTAACGTGTATGATGCAAATACATATCCACACACACATTGTCACCTTGCAGTTGGTTCACAGTCGCTTTAACGCATTGTTTGCGTGTACACGCAAGGCTAACAAAGTTAAACTATAACATTTGTGTGCATCTGATGCTGCAAAAACTGCGTTTAACACTGGTGTTACGCTTGTATGCATGCGCGGGCACATGGATTGGAGCAGTTACGTAGACTTAATTGGCAACGTTTACGCACGGTTCAAGTACGAAGATTCTGCACAGGCCGCGTGCGATGCACTAAATTCACGTTGGTACGCGGCTCGACCTGTTTACTGTGAACTTTCACCCGTCACGGACTTTCGCGAAGCTTGTTGTCGACTTAATTCGGGGGAAGGATGCGTGCGCGGAGGGTTTTGCAATTTTATCCATCGTAAAGAGCCCAGTCAAGAGTTGGAGCGTGAATTATGGCTATCCACTAAAAAATGGTTAAAGATGCGCGGCCGTGACGAACGAAGTATTTCCCGTTCACCTAGTCCACCTCCGACAAAGCGACGTCGGTAGTGGCACACGTATAGCGTGAGACCATCCTCGGGCTCGCTCACGTCAAGTACTCAGTTTGGGCTACGTGCGTGCGTGCGCCTAGGCTTACTCGTTGATTGACGTGGCTCACCGTCGGCTTGACTCGCAGTACGCTACACTTTGGCTTACGACGCTTGTGTAGGTGCGTAGCTAACGAAAGATTTTAACATTGCGTGTACATGTGCATTATGTGTATGTGTGTGTGTGCGTGCGTGCGTGTTATCAATGCTGTGTGCTCTCTTATTTAGCTCGTTAGCCCTTTTATTTTGCCTTGAATAGCCGGAAAGTTAGCCTTAATACGAATGAATATGCGATTTAATGTAGGTGTTAATGCCCCTTTCCTTATAGACTGACTACGGGCCCACGGGACCTTGCATATTTAGCATTAATTGGGCGTAATTTTACATGCTGGCAGGCAGACGGAGGGACGTGCGCGTGTGCTTAGCTCACGCCAGTGTGGACGCAAGATTTTTTAAAAATTTGATCGGGTTATGCACTTTATACATAAATAGCGATCCCCCGGAGGGCTTTGAGTGGTGGACAAAAGGTCTCTATCGCAACTGGGCAAGATATAGTGGGTGATCAACATACTACGGACGGGAGTGAGTACGCGGTGAAGTTTACAAATTTTTGCCTTTCTAAATATTGTGAATTGGTGGAGGTGAGGGTGTGAGCGAGCGAGAAGGGAATATTTAAATTATACATTATACATTGCACATTTAAGCGTATATAAGACCTGCGGATACAGATAGATATACAAACCATTTATACAAAGTGAGCGCATACGCGCGCGGGCCCGGCATTAATGAAAATATTCGACAATATGATAGTTTTACGCACGCTAAGCATGTCTCTGTTAGCGAGTGCAGCCCTCGGGTTACCCGTGTTGTGTAAGTTTGTGTTTGGGGAATTGCCACGGTTTGTTGGAACGTTTGCAGGCACGAAGTAGCGAGAGGTTTACCCAAACGTTGTCTTGTTAATGTACTGTACCCTTGCGTATTTACTTGCTAACCCTTGTGTGCGTGCGTGCGTGCATATGTTTCCCTAGTGGGTGGTTTAGCCAGTTCTGGCCATCGCTCGAGAGACACTGTTAATATACAATCACTTCCAGGCCCCACGGGTCGTTCAGGGCCACTACCGCCATCGTCAACCACTACAACATCGCTTGCGTCGCCGACATCGTTTACGGAGTCTCTGGCTGCGGCTATTCAGGTAACATTTGCCGATGCTCCGTTTCACATGAACCATTTACGGCCTCGGCTCCCCTTTCCGCTTGCTAAAAGTCGCGATTAGCCCACCCGTACACGCAGCGCGGGCTTCCGGATTGCCCAACTCTGCGCTGGTCTACTTTCCACGACGTACCCGAGCAATACGTAGCCGTACAACGCGACGCCTGGGAAACAGACGGATTGAGGCCGGTGCATGGTCTGCGCGCCATACACTTTGTTTGGTTATGTGCGCGCACACGTTTTTATACTTGCTGGCGAGTTTGTAGATGAACTACGGTTTGGTTCAACATGTACATATAAATACATACACACATACATACATTGGTATTATCTCACTCGCTGTCTGGCTCGTTAATTCTCGTATATACACGCTTAGACGGGTTCAACGTACACATGCACACCAACTTGCGAAGCCCATTTTGTGCCGTGCCTCGATACTCTCGTGTCCACGGTTCCCACGGAACTACAGTCGGGCTCCACGTAACGGGGAACAGGCATGTGAACGTTGTAGCGGGAAGGGGAGAAGAGGGCGGGGTCACGGTTGAAACTGAAAATTGGGATACGCGCTGGGCCGAGTTGAGAAATCGGGCGGGCAGGCGGGCAGGTGGGCTAGAGTGTCACAAAAGCTGGTAAGGCGATAAATATGGTGGGAGAGAGGAAGGGTATGTCGTAAAGATGGAATTTAACATTATGTGAATTATTGAGACAAGTAGTGTTAGCAGAGGGTTGGAATAGTGGACCTGAACACCTAGCCCGGACGGCGCAGCGCGGTGCGGTGCGGTGCGGTGCAGTGCGGTGCGGTGCGATGCGTACACTATTCTCGTGTACAGACTAACGGCTAAATTGACGACAGATGAAGAACATGGGTAAGTAAGTAATAGGGGATAAAATATGCCATGCCATAAATGTGATAGAAGAGACGAGGAAGGGAAAAGGAGCGCGCACGGGTGCGGAAGCCGGTAGACGGTAGAGGTGTGTAACCGTTTGGTTTGGCCAGTTCAATGTGTGCGAGCACATACTGTAGCGCGGGCCAGCCGGCCGGCTAGTAAAGCTCAAGCTGAAGCTGCAGCGTATACACGCGGACACGCACACACGACAAAGGGGTAGGGGGAATAAAGATTGAAGGGAAGAGGGGAGATCAAGCTGCTGCACTGGGACCTGTACCGTGACAATTGGTATCAGGATCAATATGGGGAATGGGTGGAACGGTAGCAGTGGAAGAGGCAGTGGGGGCAGGAACAGTATGAAGTTGGTGATGGGACGAGAGAGATTCAGGATCAGTGTTACCCAAATTAAGCGCAACGTGAAGTAACGATGGATCGTCGGGATTCCAGCGATTTAAACGTTCACGCAAACGTTTCAAGCGCATTTGCAAAGCAGGTACCTGATGATGTTTGCCAACGTTACTATTGAAACGAGCGGCTATCTCTTTCCAGGACAAACGTTCAGCCTTAAGACGTACAAGTATACGATCTTCATTATCAACACGCCGCTTTGATACGCCAGTGGATGATTTACGTCGACGTTTTGTAACACGAGGATTATTAGCATCATTAACGAGCATTGATGAAGGCGTGAGTCCCACGGTGGTGGAAACGCTACCCGATCTTGCGGATGATAAATTAGTATAAGGAGACGAGGCGGTTGTTGCGGTAGTAGGTAGAATGGAGCAAGGTTCGGTAGGATGAGATAGAGCCACGGTAAGTGAGTCGGTACGATCGAGTGTATAAGTAGGGGTAGAGGTAGGAGGGGTTGTTAAGTGATCAGGATGTGATGAATAGGAGGGGTAAGCATGATGCAGTAAAGAAACATCAGAGTCGAGTAGATCACGACTACGTTTACGATCACTTGGGTCGTTAGATTTGCGAGCGGTAGCAGACGCTGGTACAACGGATAAAGAGGAAAGGGTTGAAGGGGGAGTGGGGGCGGCGGTTGCGGAAACGGGATTTGGAGCAATTGGTGTATAGATGCGCTGGCCAGGTGAACAGTTAGGGGGTAGATTAGAGCACGGTATGGCAACGTTAACGGATGGAATATTTGGGAGAGAGGAACCAGTGGTGGTAGAATGAAGTGATGATGGGGTGGATGAAGTAACGGTGGTTGAATGACAAGCGGGAGTAATGGGAGGGGGTAAAGGGGGAGGAATGTGGAGAGAAGCTTCGTGACCGAAGGAAACGTCGTCGTACAGCATGACGCGGGAATTTCCGAATACATCGGGGGAAGTAAAAGTGGTAGGGGGAGTTGAATCAATCATCCAGGGTAAGGAATAAGCGTTGACAGACAATGCGGAAACGGAGACATTGGTGGTAGCGGGTGTAGGGGGGACATTGGGAGGGGGAGCAAGTGGGTCGACAGACTTGAGAGCATTAGCGAGCATGATGGGACTGTTGAGGCGGGATGAAGCGATTGATATAGCGTGATTTGAATCGTTGATGTGTACGTCGGGGGCGGTAATGAAAGGTTCGCCGAGGGACCAACAAGCAGTGGAAGGGTTGGGATTACACGGGGTGGTGGATGAGAGGCCTAGGTTAGCGGGAGAATCGGTAAATGGAAGCATTGGTACGGAGGTCACGCCGAATGTATCGGTAGCGTTAAGGGACTATAGTTGAGTGGGGAAAGGGCGTGAGTATAAATTGAAAGAGAGGCAAGGCAAGGGAAGGGAAGGGAAGGGAAGGAATAATTGATGGTGGTTGTTGGCAAGGTTAATAAAGAGAAGTGAGGGAAACTTACCCCGGTGGACGTGCAGTTTAAGACGAGATTTCCGTATAAATCGTAAGATGATTCATTGCAAGTGAGATCGGTGGGAGGGGGGGTTTGGTATGGATTGTATAACTGGGCGGTTTCCATGCTGAAATGAAGAGAGAAAGAGAAGAAGTATTGGGGGTGATGAAGAAAGAGGGAGGGGGGATATATGCAAAAGGAGATGGAGAGTGGGTAAAGAAGTTGAAAGGGTTAAATTATGGAGGTAGATTGGAGGGAGGGGAAGAGGACAATGGGCATATTCAGGTCGAGGAGTTGGGGGATGAAGGTGTGGAAGGGGATGCAATGGGATTGTATATGAAGTGGGGACGGAGGAGAGAGGAGTAGGGGAGAGATAGGGCGACGAATGTGGACGGGCGGGCGAACGGGCACAGACAGTGATGAGGCCGAAGATAATGAAAATGATAGGTAAAATGATATGCGGACACACGGAAGGATAGAGAGAAGCGCGGGGGGAATGGGGGAGAAGGATGAGGAGGAGTAGGAATGATAGGGGAAAAGATTGGATAGATAAAGGGACGGGTCAATCGATGGATTGATGGATGGGTGGGGATTAACCGTTGGATGGGGAAAATAAGGCAAGCCAAAGGGAAATATAATGGACAGAGGAAGTATGTGAGTGGGAGAAGGGGGAGGGAGGAATTGGGGAAGGGGAAGGGAAAATGACGAGAATATAAGGCGAGGGAAGGATTGGATTGGCTTGTGATGCGTTGCTTTGAGGGGAGAAGAGAGGTGAGGTGTAGAGTAGAGTGGTGTAAGAATAAAAGTAGCGAAAGGTTTGGAAGTGAGAAAAGCGAACGAAGGACAAAACGGTGCAGAGCGGAGGACGAGGCTATATACTGCGAGGCGAACAAACAATTAGTCTAGCCTATCAGGTATAAAAGCCGTGTTAAACATGGCACATCGCTGCGATGCTCTGACATACCTAATCAGCCAATCGGCCTTGCAATTAGCCCCGCCGCCGTCGCGGCAGCACGGTGTTGATACTTTGATCAGCCTGGATCGAAGCCGATTAGCCTGACTGGGCAGCATATGTGTAATAAATTGTAGCGTTATTAGGCACGTTAAGAAACAGGCTGGAGAGAAATGGGTTATGCGAGCCCTAGGTGAGCGGAGGGTAGACGCGATGTTGCTCTTAAACATTTTTAGCGGGAAAGTCGGGAAAAAGGTGGAAGATTTACGGGGAGACGGACTCGGGGCGAAGTGAGGTCAGGCCTGACAAAGTAGCATGGCCGATTGCCTGTGGGATTGAGTAATGGGGGATGATCGGAGGGAAGACAGGTTTGAAGCGACGAATTGGCTGGAGAAGAAGGTTAGGAGGGGAGAATTGACCAGGCGAAGCATGGATAGTACGGGGGCCAGGGGAATATTTTGACAAAAGAATTGGGTTGACCAGTTAGCGGAGCAAGAAGTTCATCGACAATTGAGCGAATAGATTGGATGGTAACCAAGGAAAGATGAGCAGGGACAAGGAGGAAAGGAAGACGAAGATGGAGGGACGGGGAACAGAAGAAGATGGAGATGCCGAGTATATCGCAGGGGGAATTGAGCGTGTTTGTGCGTGAGTGCACGCCCGAGCGGCTTGGGCAAGTCAGAGCGAGAACAGGTCTGCTTGGATGTAGTAATTGAATCCACTTTGAGGGAAGGGAATACTGGCCAACCAAAGGGATGCGTCAACGGAAAAATAGGCAGCGTGGTTGACACGTAAACGGGCAGATGGAAGCGAACGCTCACTCCGAGAGTTTGCCCTGCATCGTGATGGTGTCTCAGGCTACCCGATAGAGGGGCTTGCAGCAGTCCGGAGGCGCGCCAACGACGGCCACGATCATGATCACGACCACGACCACGACCACAGCACAGTGCCATCATCTCCCGATTGCTGTGCTGTGCCGTGCGCTGCAAGACGAGGATATGTAGTTGCATCGTGATCGTGACGATGGATGAAGGCGAGAAGCGGTGCAGTCAGGCCGCGCGTGGCTCCGTTTGGCTGTGCTGCTCGACCCTCCTTCGTGATCTACATCATCCTGTCTCAACCGGCCACAGGTTCCCATACCGCTGGCCAAGTGGTGCCTGTGCTCCATGGGCATTCCTCGTCAAACGTTGCCGCTGGCAATGTGTTAATCGGATGATGCATTAAACGAGTGTACGTTTGTTCGGTTGAATCGGGTGCACGTTTTCATGCAACCAGCATATCAGACCTTATATTAATTTAGGCTAATGTATAATTGATCATGATTGCGTGTTTTAATGTATTGCTTCGCATCGCATTGCATCGCGTCGCGTAGCTTCGTATCATCTTATTCGGGAATCCTAAGGTTTACTATACCTGTGCATAATATAGCATTAATTCGCATAAGGCAGCATGGTCTTGTCTAGACCAAAGCAACACTGGCTAATCTATCATTGGAAATGGGATCACGCAAGCCAGACTTCAAGAGTCGTGGGTTTAACGATCAAGCTGGCATGGTTGGGCTTGCATTCTCTGTGTTTAGTGTTTCGAGTAGCGTCGCCTTTATACCATCGTGTGTATCGTCGACTCCCACTAAGTCGGCCTTTAAAACGTGTCCTAAGCGTCCTCGCCATCAACATCTACGCTTTCTACCCATTTTACAAGCCTACTTAACTCGAGCATTGGCAAGTCTGAAAAACTTGCGCATCCACAAACGCTTGTCCAAGGGGCATTCCTTTCCCGATATCTAACTTCAAACATCCTTTAATACCCTTCACTAAATCCTACGCTAGACCCACGTTCCATGATGTCCTGTCTTTGTCTAGCCTTTTTTACCTTAAACTCATCTACGTGTTCTGCTTTTGCAATATGAGGCAAGTCGATTCGGTCAAGGGGCCAGAAGGATTTGATTTTCACTGCCCAACTCATCGTCACCACCACCACCACCACCACCACCACAACATTTAAACTTATGCATGCCCGTTCGTGCTCTCTTTGTACCTACATGCCGACAAGCTTATCTTGTCCTTTCACAAATCTACGGGGGAAAAATCCCGTAAATGTTGGTCATGCTATATTCATGATACACCTCTACGACAAACGGAGATGAGGCCGAGTATGTCTCGTTATTAGGGATACTGTTAAATTGATCCGTGACAGGGTGTTAACTAGTCCTTCAGCCTTGTACACTACAATACAGGTTTATTCCCTTCCCCCTCCCAACATCGTGAGCCATTACCATTACTATCCATACCCATCTAAATTGACATGTCATATCATCAGAGAGAAATACGTCGGGTTCGTCTGATCCGTTTTTGCGCAAAATTCCAACGGTGCTGTGCAACATCATACTGGTGAAGGAAGCGTGCGTAACTCGGACATGGTCCTTTTGGCGTCCGCCCGTGTCCGTATCCGCGCCCGCGCCCGCTCGAGCTCGAGCTCGCACGGTAATAGCCGAAACATGCTCGAGCTTAATTAGACAGGTGTAACAAACTGGCATGGTCATGCTCGTGGGTGACTTTTGTACATTTGTTTAACGCGGCCCGACTATGCGAAACCGTGTTACGTAGAATATGTATGGGAAAAACCCCGTCCCCCGCTCAATACGTGCCTTTACTGCTCATGGTAAACCCGCATGCTAATGTGGCCACGCCTCCCTCCCTCTAGTGTAATTAAATACCAAACCCATCATCTTGACCACATCTACGCATGTGCGTGTGCGCGTTAAAATGTACCATATAAATCTATACTATTAGTAGTGTTATACTGGATTGCACAAGTCGGCAGGCTGAAAAGCACGATACTGTTGGGTTGAGAAACTCGGTATTGAAAGACTGAGACACACATGGGCATAGCTGCGTTGGATATCTCAAGGGGCTGATGAAATGGTCAAGACAATGATAATGTTCGGCCATGGCAAGTATCATCGTTAGGCCAGGCCACGGCTGTTGCTGTCGCTGTCGCAGCTATCGCTACCGTTACGGTTCCGATTACCATTACCATTACCATTACGCCTACGCCTACGCCTACGCCTACGGTTACCATGAGATAAGACCAGGGAGATTGCCGGGGAAGTGGTGTGGAGTACAATGAATTTGTGATGGAAAGCCTGGCTTGCCACTATGACCGGTAAGGATGCCTGAAAAAGGGCTGATCGGGCAGTCAGTTTAAACGTGATACAAGGAGAGAGATTACGGATAGGACGAGGTCACGATGCATACACGCACGCACGCGCGCATGCATGCTTGCCTTCCTGCCTGCATGCATGCATGCATGATTGATTGGCAATGATTGACAGAGCAATGTAAAACAAATTTACGGGGAGGAAAAGGGTTAGCTAACGGAAATAACCATGTTGAATTTAATGATATGATTAAGGGCTACGCTGCACAATGGGGAGGGGAAAACCACTGATGGCGTGGATGAGGTAGTGGATAGATGGATGGACGGACATGAGAAATCTTATATTTTTTTCTAAAAAAAGTACGGGATACTATGGGTAGATAAACCGATGGATCAACAAGGCTGATGTTGGAAAAAAGTTGGTTTGGAGGGGTGAGGCGGGTAGATGATAGGAGATGGAGAGTTGGATTTTCTGACGGCCTGGTTTATTAGGGTAAAGAGTGTCAAAATGAAGGGGATCAGGGCATGTGTACGATAGCATACTTGATAAAAGTGAGTAAGTCATTAGCTAGATCAATTTTACGAATACTAGATTGAAAACAAGCCTGGAACATATCGTGATAGCTATACGCCAGTTTACCTTATAGAATAAGGTCATTTGATGCACGCATTAATCAAAGGTTATGGGCTAGATTCCCTCGGGAGAAGTAGCAGCCTGTCAATAAATAGGCTATACAATCATTGAAAGGGGAACGACATTTACGACACATTATCTTTGGGGATAAAAGATTCCAGAGGATAGACAGTGTAGGGATATTGAAGTACAGAAAAAACCCAGAGCGTAATGAATTATTACATCAAGGTATACGGAAGAGTAGGGGGTGTGAGGCAAGACAACATTGCATAAAATCACAAGTGCGCGACAAAACCGCATCTTTAATCAACTACATTTCTTCGTCTCTGTAAAGCACTCAAATTCGTCCACTTTACGCAAAGAATTTGTCTTCGGCTTTTCCCGTTCACATCCCGTCCCGAATCTTCCCTCCAGCCAGCATCGGCTCCCTTTCCCGCCCCAAAACCTTTCCCCGACCATCTCCCTCCGACCAATCTTACTACAACCCTTCCCGTCTACTCTGGGTCAAATGAGGCAAGAGCTGCTTACCCGGCCCGACGGCACTTGGATCAGATGACGCAACTGCCGTATTCTGTATTGACTTGGGACGAGACGAGGGGCACCGGCAAGACAGGGACACGCTCTTTCTCCACTTGTTACTCCAGACGAGATGACCTTGCATATCATTCATCCGGAATCTCCCGTCTGTATCATCTTTCCATCCTTCTTGCTAAAATATGTCTATCAACTTGTGACGTCATTATGACATCTACCTCCCAAGTCAGCAATTTGGGAATCCTCTTAACTTTCCTTTCCCCCCCCCCCTTCACATTCTCTCCACACCCTTCTTTATACCTATTTCCTTCCCTTTCCCTTTCCCTTTCCCTTTCCCCTCCCCCTCCCCCTCCCCCACTACCTTTGATTGCTTCAGACTACATTATGGAAACTTTGCCTTTTCCAAACTCCCTTACACCCTTCTACGTGCCTAGGCATAAAATTCATGCACCTGCATACACATGGTGGCCCAGGCCCAATTCTAATGGTTTGACAATGTCCTCCTTGTGGACCTGTTGCGGAAGCATGGGGGTACGGATTCGTTAGTGTCACTATCTCATTATTTGTTCCCTAGCGTGGATCCACGCAAGTGCGCGCGTGGATAATCAACATGGCAAATCTCAACCTATCTCAACCTCTTTCAGCCCGTTAAATAATCTGTCCATGTAACTAGGGTACATGACCTAAGGGTGGAAACGTTGAATAACAGTTATAGTTAGCGTAATACTACACTCCATCCCACCGCTATCGCTATCGCTACTGTTACTGCCCCTCCCACCACCGCTAATTACGTGAAGCGGTCTTGTCAAAATGTTAAAGTTAAGCCCGTACGTCTCAGTGTGTCCGTATTGGCATACTATTTTCAACACCCCCTTCGTCCACTACGTAAAAAAGGGCTTTTCCCCCCTCACTCAAACGTGTCAACCACTTCGTACCCTTCAATCTACCCTTCCGTCATCTCCCAATCAACAAAACCACTTGCCCTCCCCCACGCCACGTGATCAACATGCCGCTGCTCGGGCATGCCGAATAGTGCAGCCGGAGACGGGTATAATACTGCAAAACACCAAAATTGCCTCTCGCTTCCATTTCCCGATTAAAACGGTTATCAATACCCAAATTCACCCTTTTTAAACTAGAAATGACTTACAGTGAAGATTGTGAATCTTTTAATAATTTGGCATTCAGGGTTTACACAACGACTGCACGGGGCCAGTGTGCGCGTTTTCCCATATCTTGTGACAAACTGGCCAAATAGTTGCCCGCCGTATCTACGCTTAAATCGTTGGTAACGCTAAACCAGCCCGTAGAATTAACCGTTTTCCACACCTAATCAATCATGAAATCTGCATACCGACTAAACGCTTTTCGCGTGCTGGCAGATTGTCTACACTTAGCTTCCAAGTTGATATTAATAACCTCGTTCTACCGCAACAAAAGTGCCGAGGGTGAGTCAGCCATATTCCTGCCCGCCCTGTTAAGCGAAACCCCTGTGCGCGCGCATAAACTCACTCCTCTCCCCATCACCACACCACACTGCTCTCAATCAACACCTTCATCTTTCCTTCTCGCTGATGTATCAACCCTTCAATCAATCTTCCCCTCCCCGCTAACGCCTTATCTCACTTCCATTCTTCAGGTGTCTCCCTTATCACACAAGTGCTCTACTTAATCGTCTTCTTCACTCGCTACCTCGATATACTATGGGAACCAATTACTTGGGGTCTTAACCTTTACAACTTCTCATTCAAAATATTCTACTTAACCTCTTCCGCTTTCACTATCCTTCTCATGACACAATGGTACGCTAGATCCCGTGAAAGCGAATCGGCTTGGAAGTTAGGCGGTTACAGCTTAGCCGGTTCAACTATAAGTACCATACCCCTAGGCCTCTTATTCAAAGGATCCGCAATATTTCGAGTCTCAGAAGCATTCTGGGCTTTCAGCATCATCCTCGAAGCCTTTTGCGTTCTACCTCAATTACAATTACTTCGACAAACCGACATTCCCACGGTTATCAACTCCTGTTATCTCTTAGCGTTAGGATCCTATCGGTTATTATACATTTTTAACTGGGGTGTAAGGGTCATCGAAGAAGGCTATTTGGATATTTTCACCGCTATTTTTGGTTTAATTCAGACCGCCTTCTACCTTGACTTTGCATGGGTTTACTGGATGAGGCAGCGCGTTAAACTGAGAAATGGAAGTTTGATTGACTCGGATGATATACGGCAGCGTGCTTGGTTTATTCGGTGGTTTTTGCGCGAAGGAAAATCTCCACCAACTTCGGCAGATGGCTATTCTCAGGTTACAATTCTTGCTTGATCCGAGTATATTCACTAGACTGGGCTGTCTGCGTTGACCCGGGTGACGATTGAGCTTGCTTATTACCACCTGTCTGTTCCAGCGACTTGATTTCATCATCATAGACCGTCCATTGCCGAATCTGACGTCTCGCCCGGCTTAGTTTAGCTTCTTTTGTTTTGGGATTATTGCAAAGATCGATAACTTTGGCTGAAGCAAATCTGTCCTGGCTGCACCAAGTTTCACACCATAACCAGTCTTGTTTTAAACTGTGAATGCTAATAATTCTTTGTAAATTGTTTGGCAAATCTTGATCTAGATTAGCAAGACTTTCCGGGTCTCGTGAAAGTTGTTGGTACTGTTGTCGAAGTATATCACCCGCTGCCATTTTTCTGAATCGCGTTAAATCAACGAGAAATAATGCGCTAATGTGATACGGCAATCCTTGAAGATGCGATTTCCAATAGCCGGATTTCCAGAATCGGAACCCTTCCATGCTAAGCTCATCATCACACATAGGAGCAAAGGCGTAAGGTGAGTTATCATGTAATTTTAATTTGACCAGCTCCCATATATCTCCCTTAACAAATCCATCCGCATCAATAAATATAATTCGTTTAACCCGAAGCGGAAATAAAACGTCTAAAAAGAGTATTTTGTAACCCCAAATCTCTCGTTGTTTTTCACTCTGTTCTCTTAACCAATAAGGCCACTTATACTGCACTATTTGATAATCGAAGGAGTAATGCTGCGACATAATGGGTAAGAATTGTTTGAACTTCGCCGAAAGAAACTGACCGAGAAACCAGAAGCGAATCTTATGCTGCCCCGCCGTTTGCTTGATAACACTTAACATCATTACTTTGAGCATGCGCTCGTATAAGTGCCCACTGGCCACTGTGAATATGTTAATTACGTTATCTTCTTCAACATCTTGCGTACGATTGGTTGAATCAACGGGTGTAGTTGAAACCATGTTGTGAAGGAATTGGCCCAGTTTGCCCATTTGCTCTGATAAATATGATTTTGATTCATTCCTTGTTGATGAAGATGTAGCCGCTTCAAGAACATTTTCGTGCAACATCCCATGTTTACGTCGCATTTTAGTGTTAAGGGTTAAACCGTCAAATTTCATCACAATGATTTGCCAATCTTCATTATGCAACGTCGTATTAGATTTTATGGCAAAGCCTGATGATTGTCGCCCAACTTTTGTGATGCAGTAAATATCTTCACTACGCCCTGGTTTCAATTTCATGAGAAAGTATCCTGGTTTAGCCTTGAATTGAAAATATCCAAGATTAGCCATGATAATAGTATCTGTTTTGTACTCAATTGTGCCATCATTGGCCACTTCTTTTAGAACCAATTCTGCCCCACGAGGAATATGACCTGTAGATAAATCTTTGGCGTGACCTTCCACTAGGATATGTTCAAGTTGGTATACCGCCTCAATCAAGTTTTCCTCTGCTTCATCGAGAATTTGGAGATTATCTAGGTCGTGTTTAGAGTATTTTGCCGAAATCATCCACGATCCCGTGACGTCTAGACCCATTGTAAGGAGGCTGTTAGAGGGAAGGCCGGAGAATTGAATTGCCGAGGAGGTCGCCGTGCCGGGGGCGGCTGCACCGCCTCCAAACTCCAATTTTCCCTGCAACCCAAACCGGTAAAACCTTTCTCCAAACCGACTCTTGTCCTCCATAATCCTCGGATAAAAATATATCCGTATCCACACCCCCCGTATCCCCCCCAACACCCGAAAAATCCCCGCCCAGCGCTGCGCCACTTCCGTCGTAGGATCCAGCATCACGTGCATGCAAATCTTTGTGTTTTTCCCGTTTGGGAAATTTGTTTTGGGTGCTTCGTTTTGCTTCGTTTCGCTGACCAGTATGGACGAATCGCTACCGTTCCACGCCATAAATTCATTACTTCGTGTTCCAAAATCTCCTTCTCCGCTTTGCCTTTCACTTAGACTCACTATGCTAAGTATACTCACTATACTTGCAAACCAGTTAACATTCCTTTCTTTCTCCCCTTCCATTCCAATCCCTACATTCTTTAATCCTTTCATCACACTTTGTCCCCGTTTCAATTCCATTTTCTCCAAATCCCAAAAATCCACCTTATCAAACTTCTTTTGTCCCCCTTCAATAGGCCCAACTTTTCGTCCGTTAAATACTATGTATAATCCTCCCTTCTTCATTCCCATCCCACTGCCTAACCTTTCTCTTTCCTTCCAAAATTCCCTTGTTACATCATCCTCGTTTTCTGACCAATTCTTTTTTTCTTTTCCTCCAAAATACTCTTCCATCTCTTTCAATCTTTCTTCATTCTTTAGTCCATCGGTCCTCGCTATCAGTTTCCCTAATTTTCCACTCTTTCCCCAGTTTCCTGTATGTATCATCACTATATCCCCATTTCCTCCCCTCTCTTTAAACCATTCATATCCCCATCCAACCAACCTTTCTCCATCTTCCCTTGAAAAATCTCCTCCAATCACTAACTCTACACTCGCTTCGTTCACTTTCTCCCCTATTTTCATAAATGTAATCCTCGGCACTTTATGTCTACCTTCCGCCTTCATGTCAACTTCATAAAACTTAACCAAATTAACCATTCCTTCCACCTCCCCTCCCCTCCCTCCATTCACTTCCCCCTCACCATCCTCACCTTCCCACTCCCAACTAATCAGTCTATTCCGTCTTTTCAACCCCTCCGTCAAAAATACCCTAGGAATCCACATACTTTCTTCAATCTTCCCCTCCCCATACAACCTTTGTACTTCTGCCAAATCCAATGATATCCGTGTACTCAGCTTTTGTATCCAATCTTCATCCAACATTATCACCACCCCATTCACTATCATCCATCCCACTCCTCCATCTTCATCCTCTCCTGTCATACCCATCCTTTCCAAGTACCCATTAACCTTAGCAATTTGTGCCTTCATCTTCTCTCCTTGCCCCTCGATTATCTCACCGTATGTTTCCCTTCCCTTATCCACCCCATCAATCCTCTTAAACTTCGCTCTTACTTCATCAAATATGCCTTTCTCAACTTCCCCCGAATTCAATTCTTCACACCCAGTCAAAAACTCCATTACCGCTAATAATCCATGTGTTTTCAGTAAGCTATACACCAATTTTGCCCTTCTCATTCCCACCTCACTCTTGTTTATTCCAACTATTCCAAACCTAATAGGTATTCTCTGCTTAATCATATCTCGAACTTCCTTGGTAATCTTGCTCAAGTCTCTCTGTTTGCCCATATCAATCACAAATATCGCGTTAAATATATCCCTACGTATACGTGGCACTTGTCCCGGAAACATCATTCGGTATAACCCTTCCAATCCCCGTGGCCATTGTTTATACCTCGAGTCTTTTTCAATGTTATTCAACCATACAATCACCTCACCTCCTTCATACTCGTCATTAAAATCATACCTTTGCGCAGATTCATCCGAAAGACCTTGCGTAATATTTCCCTCGGTAACCAACTTAAAGTATTCGTCTCCATTAATCCCCAACTTGTCAAAATAACTAACCAAATCATACTCCCGTCGCAATTTCTCCAGAATCGAAAATGCGCTAACCTGTCGTAAGTCCATTCCTAATCCATTCAACCAGAGAATATTTGCTCCACTTCTAATTTTCCCCATGAAATTTCCCATCACATTCTCCCGGAGTCCAGGTCGTATTGGTTGTTCTGCAATAATCTTTCGATACACAGGTAAATTCTCCATCACATGAACAAATCTTTGAAATGCGCTCCTCTTTCCTTTTTCTTTTCTCTCATTAAGTACATAGCTCGTCAATTTATAACCAAATTGTTCCAATTGTTCATCCTTTAGCTCGGCAACCTTAAAAATCTTTTTACCCTCCATTGCACTTCCTTTGCCATCAACTTTAATCTCATCATCATCGTCAATCACCAAATAATCCGCTTTCTTTACCGCCAGATAAGCCCCATACCCTTGCAACAGTAAAGGCTTACTATTACTGTCGTATGACGGAACGTACCGAACCACAAAGCTTAATCCCTCAGCTTCACTCACCATGCGCACTTTAGTATAAACATCCCTAAACTCCCCTTGTGCCGTAAGGTCAGCATACAAAATAAATCGTATTGGGTTAACTTCATCGCCAATAATTCGATCAAATCCCAGCTTATATAAACTATCTTCTCTCTCTTCGTGCTTCAGCCTTGCCTTCAACCTTTCATCAATATCGCGACCACAGATAGCATCATTTCCCATCGCTACCCAAGTCGAACAGGCTGATTTATCTTGTAAACCTTCACCATAACGTGGTCGAACCACCGTCTCATAAAATTGAAATTGAGCTTGAATACGTGCTGCAGAAGCATGAATCGATAACCCATAATCAAACAAATCGATTGTCGTAGCATCAGTCAAATACCCTCGTTCATTTCCAATTTTTATAAAATTTTCATAAACTTCTTGTTCTGTCATCGTACTTAAGTCTTTAAATCTCCCCCTGGCTATTTCATCAAGTATGCCTTCAAATGATTCTGGTCTTTGATCAGCCAAAGTTTCCCTACAACATTAAGCACAAAATAAACCTGTTAGCCTTAACCATATACACATACGCCCGTAAACTTTTCCCCTTCAATTCCTCCACACATTACCAATAATTTAATGTAAAACCCCTTGACAATATAATGTATACAGTCAAATTAATCAAAATTTTGAATTAAGCAAAATATACTTCTCTATCGTACATCATCTCGAGTAATAAAGGCGCTCGCAAAAACGCGCTCTGCAACGTAACTCGTACGCTGCCATCCCAACAAAAGCTCTTTAATATCGTTAAACTCGAAAATATGAGAAAAATTCTCCCCACAAATCCAACCGCTGAAATTATCTTCATCCTGTCGTCATTCCACCAGACTTAACGCGTATATCCATTTGTAAATTCCCAAAATCCCTTCAAGCCATACTTCCTCCCGTCCGCCTCGTCAAAATCTTCTCTCATATCTCACGTGACCTGCCCCCCCGACTCCACTTTCCCCGGTTCTTGATCTGTTCTTTCCGTTAATGGCAATTCGTACCTGTTGAGACGTTACCCCTCATCTCGTCTCATCTATTGGTAGGAGCAAAGAGGAAAGGAAAGGATTAACTTTTTACCCTTGTACTTACTTTGCCATAAATCGTGATAAATTCCGCCTAATTGAAGTAATTCTTCATGTTTGCCTTGCTCAATAACCCTTCCTGAATGTAGTACAATGATTAAATCACTGTCACTAATACTTCGAAGTCGATGAGCAATAAATATCGAGGTTTTTCCCCGATCTCTGAGATATTTTCCCATATCTTTCAATAGCAATTGTTCCGTATGTGCATCGAGTGATGAAGTCTAACGAATCACAGATTTGGTTAATTTGTAAGTTTTAACAGGTTATGCCCCGCTTATCATCATTTTCAAACTGTCTATTCGTAATAAAATTATCTCACAAACACTTACCGTTTCATCAAATAAAATAATCGGTGCATCCTTCACTAACGCTCGGGCAATCGCCAACCGCTGCTTTTCACCTCCTATCAATTTCTCTTTAGTCACCCTGTCCGCCTTTTGTTTTTTCTTCCTTTTGTATACTCAGTTTAACCTACCCGATAACATCATCCCTCGTTCGCCAACCATAGTTTGATACTTCTGGGGAAAACCCTCTATAATATCATGAATTTTTGCCAGTCTAGCTGCCTCTTCAACTTTCTTCCAACTGGCCGTTAAATCCCCATATCTTATATTACGCTCAATTGTCGCATTGAACAAAGCATTATCTTGAGGAACTATCCCAATTGCTTTTCGCAAGCTTCCAATTTTAATCTGTCTTATATCTTGTCCCTCAATTATTACCCTCCCGGAATTAACGTCAAAAAATCGCGGTAGCAATCGTAACAATGTCGACTTTCCGCATCCGGATGCTCCAACTATCGCTGTCTTTTTTCCCCATGGTATACTAAGTGTAAGATCTTTCAGAATCATCTTTCCACTTGTATACCCAAATGTAACATTCTCAAATATTATATCTTGCCCTGTAAATTGTATATCTCGACTATCTTCACTATCCCTGATAGTTTTCTCCACCCGTTTTAACGCAAATAAAGAAGTCATGTCCTGAAGACTTTGCCTTAATTCTCGATAAACTGTTCCTAAAAAGTTAAGTGGAACGGAAAGTTGAAATAATAATTGGTTTATCACCACCACATCTCCCACCGTAAGAGTTCCTTTCATTACCCCATCCACTGCCAAATACATCATTGTTGTAAGAGCCACTGAAAATATAAAATTCTGCCCTGAATTAAGAAATGCTAACGAAGTAGCAATCTTAACACTTGCATTTTCATACTCTTTCAGTGTATTATCGTATCGACTTATCTCATATGCTTCATTGTTAAATATCTGACAATTCATCCTACCGTGTTAATCTTGCTTTGTCCCATGTTTCCCATCCAATGCATGGAATTTTGACCTACCTTGACAGCTTCAACATTCAATAGTGAATCAATTGCCACAGTTGCTCCCGCATTATCAGCTGCATTAGCTTGTCGCCTGAATTTAGTTCGCCACGAAGTCGTCGTAATTGTAAATATTGTATACGATAACATAGTTAATGCCGCAACCAAAGCATAATTGGCACCGTAGTAATACGTCTAAAGTTCAATTAGCATATCATTTTAATCAATTGGTAATGTCTATTCACTAAACACAATATTACTTACTAGGATTCCGCAAACCATGCCAATTTCTAGTGTTAGAGGGATAATATGAAATACCATAGATGTTAGCAAAAAGCTAATACCCTTAGTTCCCCTATCGATAGCTCGAGTGAGACCACCAGTTTGCCGGGATAAGTGAAAACTGAGATCAAGTTTAAGTAAATGATCGAAAACATTGCAGGCAACCCTACGTATAGCTTTCTGCGAAACTTTTGAGAATACCGCATTTCTAATTTCCTGAAAAACCGTTGCTCCTAACCGAGTTATTCCATCTTTACTCACGTCGTATGTCGGTAATACAGTAATTCGCCGTCGTAATCTTTCGTTAGTATATCCTAACCAAATATGATGTCAACCTAACCTCGACCTTAAACATACACACAAGTATAGCAGAAGTGGCCAGTGCAGGCACAATTCCGTTAAGTGTTGAAACGTCCACGTTCATAGTATCGATTATTGATTTAAAGTAGAAAGGAATTTGTACATTTAATATCTTCCACATACGTTAGCTAAAATTCACTGCATCTTGCACACCGCAATCAAAATTTTTTGAATATATAAATATATATTTTACCTTTGCACAAAACAGTAAACCAATCGATAGACACACCCTAAATTTAATTGGCCAATTATCCTGATTTACTTAACTTAGTCTCATTAAAATGTTACCGTTAAATTCACAAATGTACCAAAAATTTTGTTATACTTTAGGCCATATATATTTGAGCATATCTCTTAGTATTGCTGCGTCAACTCTGGATGATTCTTTTATGTCTATAGAAGTCTGACATTTTATTTCATCTTTATTTCGCAAGATAGTTTTCGATGCTTTGAATCGTCTACTTTTCATCACATCACCATCTAAATGTAAACATCGTACAAAGCCAATGAGATAATCATCGTGTACCCTTCTCGTTGATAACCGCCTGCGCGTCTCAACTACTTTCGAGTACTGTCCGCTCCAAATTAAATTTTGCCAATAACTACTCCTTGCAACCTTGCCATTCACTATACTCAAATCAACCTTGCAACCCACTCGGAATTTCTTACATCCACTTAACATCATCATAAAATTAAATGTATTTATCGCCATCACATTAGATTTTAAAATATTTCCCAAGACAATCCTTCCAATAATCAATCTTTCTTCCACATCTTAACACGTAGCAATCAAAAATTTGCCAGCGACAACATCCTTTAACATTTTGCGTCGTATTTCGTGTACAAAATCACCACCGAACTTTTCTCCCCTTCGCCACATTCCTACGCCACACATTGTGGCGAGTGTCCACATGGCTTTGCGGCGTTTCGTTCACTTAAATTTTCATTTTTTTCTCTCATCGCGAATTGTTCTCTGGAGCAAGTTTATTCTTAATCTTTACTTATCTTATTCCTCTTATTATTTTTTCCTACCTTCGCAAAGATTTCCTTTGTATTATTCATTAATGCTTCATCATGTCCCTTAAATTGGCTGCTTCGTCAGCTTATCACGGTTCATTGTCTTCTCTACTTCGCGTTTATACCGCCACAACGGTTTTGCATCGATCGACAATTCACATTTCAGCATTTTCTCGGCCGGAGCCAAACATTCAAGTTAAATCTAGTTTATTCGATGGGTTCTCTTCCGATACTACAGTTCTAGGTAAGTCAATTCCTCCGTCTATATCCGTCCGGTATTCCTATGTTTTTTACGTTACGCGCTTACGCTTTTTACAACTCAATTTCCTTTATCGTGACTGATTGTCTCCCTCAGAATCCAAATTTTCCGTATTAGGCTCTTCGTCTTCATTACTCTTCGTCAATTTGGCCCATCACTTAGACTTGTATTTTCGGCGTGGTTGCCTAATCGGTTTACTCGGTGATCCTTCAAAGGTTGCAAGTTTCAATTAATCACCGTACACCTTTTTTACTCATTTTTTATCGTTTATTTCGCATGCAATAGGTTAAATCACGCTTATCACTTCTCGAACCTTTCACTCGTGCAATTACTGGAATTCCATTTTTATATCAAAAGTTTGGTACTGTTTTCAACAATTTTCCTTCCTAGTCTATAACCAATTTGCAAACGCTAAATATCCCTTAAAAAGATATCATCTCAAACCTCTGTTTCAGCTTTAATAGCTACTAAATGTCGTACTTCATCATTTTCCATACTACATTTAGATGGTCGTTTTGATTGGATCATCTTTCAAAGAGCCGCTTTGCTTGCGTGGGCTGGTGATCACATCACTCTGAAGCCACGGATAAATTATCGTAGGGTAAAACGTCCCGTTCATGCTATGCTTGCGCATGATTCACTAACTTTAAACTCTCTTTTAAGGGTCTATGTCATTGGGGAAAAACGCTGGTTACTGGTCGCGGTAAAGTGGCGCTTACGGGAGTGGGTCAAATATACCAAGTTGAAATTAAATCAGGTGAAACGTATATAGCTCGAGCAAGGTAAGTTGAAAGTTTATACTGCCATGACCGGCTTTATCGCATAATCTAAATTGATTTTGTAGTCATATTCTCGCATATCAAGTAGGAGTAACTTCGCCCGAGTCGTATTATATGAAAATGTGGTCCGATACATATAGATTGCCCTTTTTATTTCAATGGATTAGAAAATCTTCATGGCTCAGACAATTAGAAGCCAAACCAGGATGGCAAAAATTTGTTAAATATTTCAATATTCTTCGCCAATTATTTCTTCGAGCACTCGTTGGCGATCGGGTCAGTACGGAGACTTGTGGTTGTCCAATAATAACGATACACTGACATGTTAATTATAACTTGGCTTCAACATCTAGAACTATTTTCGGTTTACTGGACCCACCACCATTTTGTTACAATCCCGCGGATCTGCGATGCTTCCTGAAATGAAGCTTTCGGAGACTAACATAGTTAACTACACCGTGCTGGATCAATCGATGAACAAGCTATCAAATAGTGCATCAGACCAATCAGCAGTGGTAAAGTTGTCAAAAGATGGTCCATGCTCAAAAAAATTGGCCGCCGGTACGCATGCTGGAGACGAAGCAAAACCGGAACAAGTTTCTAGACAGTCTGGTGAATTTTTCCATCACGCATGTGTAATGCCGGATGGAAACGTTAAATTTACTTAACCGTTGGCTACGTTGACATATTACACACACCCCTATATATCTCTTCCGTTAAAGATTCCCTACCATTTCTGTTGCTTAGGTTGGTTGATTGAACGCGGCGTGTCCACGAACTTCACTGCCCTGCTATTTGTACATTTTTAGATTGGATACATTTACATAAACTCGTTCGACCTGAGGAATTTTCCCACTGTTCCATATTTAACACCAATCGTTGAAATCTTCAAGCTATCCACTGCCAAATTGCGAGTCTTATCTTGGCCTTATTTGGGCGTGGAAGTAGGGGTAGGAGTGGAGGGGTTTGTAGGTTGATGCGGAATCAATCCACTGTACAGTCCAGCTACACTGCTCTTGATGCTTTTGATTTGCTCATCTTGTGCCTTCTTTTGCTCAAGCTCTAGATCCTTGAGCCATTTGTCGCCATTTTCCCGGATATCTTTATCTAACTGTTGGTAAACTCGAATTCCTCTCTCGCGAATCTGATCGCTTAACATTTTCCCTTGTTCAAATCCTTCGCTAACAGGGTGATCATCAAGCATTAGAGACCCTGTTGGCTTGAGGCCCAAGGCCTTGACTAACCATCCTAGTTTAGCTTTGTGATGTCTAGTATTATTTTTTTGGTCTAACTGATGAAGAAATTTTTCCCGCATCTGGTTTTCTCTTCGCGCAAACTCAATCGGAACGTTCGTTCCTTCGAAGGACTTGATAACTTTACGAACATCGCTGACTCCGACTGTTGCAACATGTTCAAGGAACGGAATTAGGGCGATTAACTCTTTATCGTTCGGATCACCTTTCCACGGGTCCAAATGAATTGCGTTATCTGGCTGAAACTGAGCTTGCTGAGGTTTTGTGTAAAGCATAATAACTTTTGATAGATCTCTATTCAAGTAAGAAAGATCCTGTGTGGGTTTTATGCGACATCAGCATTGGATTGTGATTGGTTGGTACACTTAACTTACAATGCTTTAAAATGATTGTCAACTCACCTTAACGTAAGTGCCACTCTCGTATCGTGTAGCGTCCCTGAATAAGGGCCAAGTTATTATACGATATGGATCGAGGCTTTGTAGGATTCCGTCGGCCGTCATCATGGGCAATGAAGTAAAA
>WMKJ01000133.1:0-29474 GCA_009733715.1 Herpomyces periplanetae | reverse complement strand
TTTTGACCTCCTGACATCTCTCATATTCAATTTAAATATGCTTGGTATATACAAAAATGTTGATGGGAGATCCCGCGTTGCTTTACCTCGGAAATATATTAGTATCCAAGATAAAATTAATGTGATGGTTGTGAATTTGCTCGCCAGGTGAGAGCTGCAAGTTGTCTAAGCCTTGGTCTCGGGAGAAAGTTATAAGCTACAAGCTTTTGTAATGTTAGTGTTTGACTTTACATTAGTTTTTAACCGTTGTATTTGTCTGATTTTCACGCACCGATGATTACAGGATGCAAAACTCCAATCAGATTCTGGTAAATGGCATGCTGTTAGAAATATAGTGATATTTAAACTTGCCTTTATTAAAAGATTCCGTCATTCTGGGCTCATTAAAAAATTTCGTATGTTAGCATGTGGTGTTGCCTTGAAGAAAATTAAATTGATGCAAGATTATTTTGTGCTATGAAAAATTATTTGGTACTTAGAAACGCGAACGCCACAACCTATTTACTTTTGAAAATACCATGGGTTAAAAGTGGTACCTTAACAAACCCACGTAAAATGAGGTTCGAAAATAGGTAGTAATTTTAAGTTTTCTATTGTTCAAGTTACTTCAATACAACAGAAGAGCTATTTGGTTTTAAATGCCTTATTCGCCACTTATTCTCAAAATACTGCCCGAATATGTCAGCCGAATAAATACATTGAAGCATCTATCCGTCGGACATTCACTTACCATAAAATTCTCACGTATAAGCTTTCTGTAGCAGATACTTCCCATTACATATTTTGATATAGTACCTTGGCCATAAACCTTACTAAGCATTTTTATAAAATGAAGTTATATATCCTTTACCTGGAGCTTACACAAAATGTTCATCTGGAAAACGAGTATCGTGTACTCTTCAGGAATCTAATTTTATCCATACCGCATTGGGATGTTTAGTGTAATGAATCGAGTGTCGATATTTGCTTCAATTGCATATGTATAATAGTTGCTATTTAACGCATCACTTATGGTCAAAATATCCAATTATTGTAATACATTTTAATTAACATTTAACAGAAAATTACATTTTTCTACTGAACTTCTTTTCTTTTAAGGGTTGATGGAGCGTTTGTATAATTCTAAAGTATAGACTACTGATACTGAAAGGTAAATTTTTACCTGGAAACTTGAAAGATTATGCCTGCGATCGAAGACCAGTTGTAAGCAAAAACTACTATCCTACCACGATAGTTTTTATCTATTGAATTAAACTGATAAAGCCAAACCGTGATGTTCACTGGCCGGAAACTAAGCCACCAAGCAAAATTTTACATGACACATTCACCTACGGGTAAGGCAGCGGTAACACATGATAGCAATATTCAACAGAAGAATCCATGACTCGAATGAAGGTCATGTCATGACGTTGCTGTCACATTGAATTTTCCTATTAACAATATAGACGCTTAAATATAAATACCAACTTGTTACTTGTCCCTAATCGAGGAGTGATACAGATAAAATGATACCTACATAAATAAAGCACTAAGTACTAAGAGTTGCTCGTGAATTTCGGTATGCTAAAGTATTACTGCGAGATAATCGAGCAGTTGCGTCCGTACTTTCCACCTGGTGCATGTCATGTGATGAAACAATATTTCGGTTAAAGTTTAATCCGTACTGGTTGGAAGTGCTCTACTTCTTCGTACAGTCCTGAATGCTAGAGTTCTGCTCGGCTTTACTCCTAGCCACAACCCTAATACTCTTATATTGTATTTTACAATTTTCATATTAATGAAATATATTTAACTTGTTTTTAATAGTCTAAAACAGGTCTTTAATTGCGGCCGGTTCTTTCCACATGGAAGAATCAAAGAATATTCCTATATTTAAACTAGTTCTTGTTGGGGATGGTGGAACAGGAAAGGCACGAAAATATTTTTGTTCAGCCACGTATTTTTCAACTTTGTTCATTATAGAGGAAGTTTTCTCACATTCGCCTTAAGTCTTGACTGCAATTAGACCACTTTTGTTAAACGTCATTTGACCGGTGAATTCGAAAAAAAATACATCGCTACTCTAGGTGTGGAAGTTCATCCACTTGGTTTTACGACTGTATGAGTAGTTGATTTTCTTGATCGACTTTCTTGCTTACCTATTCCGTAGAATCTGGGTCCAATACGGTTTGATGTTTGGGACACTGCTGGGCAAGAAAAGTTTGGAGGACTAAGAGACGGCTACTACATCAATGGGCAGTGTGGGATCATAATGTTTGATGTAACATCTAGAATAACTTACAAGAACGTTCCAAATTGGCATCGTAAGGAATCTGAATTAACTTTACATTTATGTTTACTAATTAGTTGGTTATGGCACCCAACAGGTGATCTAACCCGTGTTTGCGAGTCCATTCCCATAGTACTATGTGGTAACAAAGTTGATGTTAAGGAAAGGAAGGTAAAGGCTAAGACTATAACGTTTCATCGGAAGAAAAACCTTCAATATTACGATATTTCAGCCAAGTCAAATTACAATTTTGAAAAGCCTTTTCTTTGGCTTGCTAGAAATCTTGTGGCTAACTCTGGTCTTGTATGAAATTCATTTCCTATGCATGTACTTACAGTTTTTAACTAATTTTAAATTAGGAATTTGTTGCTGCACCTGCTCTCGCGCCTCCAGAGCTGCAGGTCGATCAAAACATCCTTGAGGAATGCCAACGGGAGATGAACGATGCTGCAAATTTGCCACTGCCTGATGAAGATGACCCAGACCTGTAATTATTGAATTCTCTTAGCCGCTGCAACTTGGGCATAAGTTCCTTTCATTCCCTAGTCACGAACAGTTCCAAATTCCATTGTTTCTAGAGATGATATTCAATGTTTTAGGTTTAAGGTAGTTTTTAAAAATTGGCTGATATAAAGTTTCCAGCAACTAATTTCATAATAGAACGCGAGTATTTATATGGTGATGAGGGTCGGTGTTCGATGAATATTCAATTTTCTTGTGCTAAATTTTACTTTATAAACCCATTCTCAACTACATATTCATCCTGTCAAAAGTCCAGCTACTAATGCTTTTTCCCAGCATAATTATTTTCGTAGCTAAGCTCTCATCAGCCTTTCCTTCGTGATTTTAGATGATATACTTCGGTTAACAAGTCCATATTAAGCCATAAAATGTTACCTACTCTCTCGAGCAGATTTAATAAATTCAGTGATGTAGCGATTCAGAGAAACGTGGCATTAGTGTCATGTTGGCCATATGAAAGTTAAACTTTGCAGGCTTTCATATTTGTGAAGATAACTACAATATTTCTGGCACTGTCAAATATCTCTCATCTAAGGAAATAGATTCTTCTTCCTCATACCTCGCACGACCAATAAGAGAGGTTCATTTTAGAATACTTTTATCAAATTTGCAAAATAGCATGTATTCAAAATTGGTAATTCAAACATTGATGTGTTAGCAGCTGGCTAATGGGACATTCATTATGGTAATTAACTAGTTTTTTACTCCACCGACAGCCTGAAATGAATTTTCATTTTTCTCGTTTCCATGACTACTATATACATGGAGTTTAGTGTCAAAGCATTCATTTAGTTACCTGGCGTTTGCACACCCCACAATGCAATATTCAGAAGTATTTATCATTTACCAATAAAATTCGTCCTGCCAGAGTCCAAGAGTAATTTACGATGTGCACATAACCAGAAAAATAATACCATTTGACTTTTATACGTGATATTTTTTTATCATTATCGATTCTACAAAGATTTGTGCGATTATCCCTGTATATAAGGTCGAAACAGATTCGCAGCTTAGAGTAAATACAATAATGTTGCAGAGATCTTGTGTTCTTTAAAATCTATAAAATTAAAGGGTTCAAAAAATGTTGATATTCAGATTACCCCGGAGTAAATCCGTATTGAAGAAATTCTTATCTCCTGAGTCAGGTAGCTTTGAATAGGTTGAATGTTTTATTTGCTAAATTCAACTCTCGATATTTATTCGGGCTACAATTGGTGCTTTCTATCAAAATTTTACCTGGACAAATTTATATCAGTACAGCACAAGGGGCAATTCCTGTAGTTAACGAACTCTCAAGTCAAAAATTTACTCGTATAAAGGTCGGCCATTCAAATTTGTTTATTCAAACTGATTGTTGCAAGGAATGGTGATTAAAGAGTGACCTAAATATTACACAACTTCCACTTCATTTCATGCAAAATATCACCCACCACGTTCATTACTACTACTTGATTTTGTCAGAACAAATAGTTCAGTTTCAGGCAAAGCGAATCGAGGAACCATCGTTGCACGTTAAGTGACCTTGAGACCCCAATCTGAAGATAGGTCGATCCACTTTCGAATAAGTCGATGAATCCTCAACCCTTTACTTATTTCAAAGCTAGTTTAATCACTTGATACAGTTATGGATTCGTGGGGTAGATAGTAATACTAAAAAAATACTACAAAAGTCGTTTAGCCTACCATAACAGGCATTACAGGGAGGGATGTTAGTTAAAATTCCAAAACCTCTCCATACATTTTATAATGCAGTTAATTTTAACATCCTCTCTGCGAAATTGAGGTTTATAATTAAAGTATTAATGTGATATTTACTCGAAGTCCCTGCGATAAAAAATCAAGGCACGCAGTTCCTGACATTTGGTCCCACTATACAACGTACTACTTAGCATTACGGTTGCAAAAGTTTAATGGATATATGCTTTAAGGACACTTCGAGCGCAATCTTGCGACACCTCCGGTAACGTTTCACCCATTTCATTAATAACAAATACACCGAAGTTAATTTCAATATAACGCGTATTGCATTTCCGAATTTGAAGTAATGTTCTTCACTGTTCCAAATGAAAGTGGTTAATGTGCAATATGCGCTGTTGCTTATATCTTTGCGTATGCTATAATTCTTTAAATTCACGTAGAAAAGTCCGATATTGGCAAGAAATGTATATACGTTCGTTTTACGAATTTCAATTATCGAACTCTGATTAATATTCGATGGTATGAGCGTGTAGCTTCATTTTACGTATTGTTCAAGCGCAATTGTATTTATATAGTAGGTATGGTTTTATCCCCCCGGCAGCACTCGATGGTTTAAGGCAAGATACCAGTCGGGTTAAAGTAAACCAGCACCCGGATGTAATATTCGCGAGTCATGGCCCAACACTGACTTTTTCCTCACATATGCAACCACAACTTCTAAGTTGCATTGCACTGCTCCAATATCACCTGTTTAATTGCTATCTTCCACATTATTCAAACGATTCTGACGCTTCCAATTGTCAGTCGTCTCAATGAAAAGAAACCTAACGGGGTTAGTCAGAACTAATGAAGAACTGCAATAAGTCCCTGATAAAATTATTTGATGATTTCACGAAGTATTTTACACGAGAACTTTTTTATAGTTTATAATTTATCTAGATTGGCACAATATCGAAGCTAACGAATACTCTCATATTATAAAATTTCGTAGTCACTTAATTCTGATTCATATAACTATATTGAACGCTTGATCCTTTAGCGATCAGCCTGTTTTCAAATTCATATTTAATACTGAATCGACATTGCATTAGCACGTAGAATGACAGTTTTTAAACCAATATATTTTCCTTATATACATAACAGATTTTATTTTTGGTACTTTCGTGCAACTCAATTTGCGAGTCGAAATTTACCATATTTTTAAATTACTATTGGCAGCAAAGTGGGGAGTTAAAACTTTTTTTACAAAAATTTAAACACACCATTTAATTTTCAAACTTATGAGATGGACTTCCATAAAATTATTGGGGTTTAAGCGATGTCTAGACTAAACATGAATGGGTCTTCTTTCAATTTTGCTGTTTACTCTGCTGCTTCGCATTAGTTACCCGCGACATCATTCTCGTTGTAAGTCATGCGGAACTAAAACCGCAAATGAGTGCATTTCTAAATACCAAAAAATATGGTGCTGCAGATGGGTGTTTTTATTTTCTAACACTCGGCTAATGAAAATTCGTATGTTTTCCAAATTCGTACAGGAAATAAAAATATTTTGCCTCTACCTAAGCTTATTTTGATTCTCAGGACATTTTAAATGTCCTTGTTTTAACTATCAAATTCTGGATTGTAATGAATGTCAGTCACAGGTTTCAGTATGGGAAAATTATGTAAACTAAATATTACGTATAAATGTATAATTCCTCGTGCAAGTGCTTATTCATTCCATACAATTATGACGGGGAGTAAATGACCTGCAATTAACGTACTGCATAGTTGTGATTACTAGGCCAAATTTTTCGTGCTGCGGATTCTTAAAGTTTTGCAAACGTAGCGGTAGGCTGACAAATGTTATTGGCCAATAAATTTCTTAGTGCTTGTCTATCAGAATGTTCGGTAGATTTCTTCCAATAAAATTATCTACTGCTTAAGGCATTATTTTTTGCCTAAATTTCGAGTTCTAAGTGCAAGGGATAATCACAGAGAATGCGGCAGGTGCATTATTCGGGCGAGACAGCTATTGAATATAGGCCTTTTGGCTTAAAAGCAATTTGTAGAGTGGCCACTGTCCAAATTTTGGGTAGTGTCGTGGAGTTATTGCAGTCTGGCCGCTAATAAATTCGTTTAAAAAATCAAATCTGGCTAATTTACACACCGATATTCCTTTGGTATTTGCTGTAGTACATTTTCATTTTAATGCACTAATATCTAATACACTATTCATTTGGCTTCGACTATTGATCTGTGTAACCAATGTTTCATTTCAGTCCCAAGGATTTATGGGATATTATGTAATGACAACAATAAAATTGCTCAAATACTTTGTTGTCATGTTACGAGATATGGTATCTCTACGGTCAGCGTCATGAATATTTTCCCCCATTTAAAATTTAGGTACTTCGAATTAAACGTTTTATTTTAAAAATTGGATTTAGTGTTACTATAGATTTGTTCACGTACATAGACCTGGTGTTACTTAAAACCTTTTTTGGGACAGTTAATCGAATACGCAGGTACCAGTTTACATTTTTTTCATGCAAAATCCAAAGTCTTTTTTCCTGTAATGATTCAAGCTTTAAAATTTGGCTAGTTCCATTTGAACTAATATCAAATAACTGGTACGGTTGCCTGCTTTAATTTTGTTATTTGCGTATTACCTGGCTTGTGTCGCATCACGCCATTCCACCCTCAGATTTGTTGTCAACAACCTTGTTACGTTATCGTCACATCAAACTTCTAGACAGCACATTAGTTATTGATTACAAACTTTTGAGAGCAAAGGATATTTAAAATTTATAAGCGGAGAAAAAATATCCAAAAAAGTGCACTCTAAATATCATAGTGAGAAGCTTGGAAGATTCATGCTAATTTCAACCATGTCAAAATTCGATTGCCTGAAAATCATCAATCTAAGATTACTTTAACTCTAAATATATACCACTTTTACCACCTAGAAGCACTTTTCGCGATTGGCTTACCTAAATGTTCACTTCAAAATTTTCATTTAAACACCAACATACCACAATAATTATATAATCTCCAACAACATAAAAGTTTAGTTTTGTTAAAGCATTATAGACTGAAAAGTTTATGACAGCCCATGAATTAATTTTGGGGTTTATGAATATGTAGTTTTGCTATCGTGATTTCTTTGTAATGAAATGAAATTTTGCTCCAGTAATGGCTGAGCATTTGGCAATACTTGAATGATATTAAACAGCAGCATGATAAAATACCCCCAATTAAATGTTAGCGTAAGATGTTGAGACCCGCTTAGGGTGTGCCGTGGAAATACGTTCAAATTGTTAAATAGAGTACAAGGCCCAAAGTTTTAGATTCATATTGGAAGGAAGCGTGCTTTTGCAGTGGTTGAGCGTGAATACGTTGAGCTTAAAAGCTTGACCAAGTTTCTTAAACGATAACGGTATGGAAATGCAATGTCTATAACTCATGTCGTTTTATTACACATTATAACATGAAATTGTACTTATGTAGATGACTAAATCGCAACTCTCTTGACTGTGTAATTAATATAATTAGATAGCAAAATAAAATTCCGTGTAAACACAATCAAAATCGTAGCCACATAATACTCCCTTAAAGAGGTCAATTGTGAGCAAATGTTTTGGCAGCCTCTTTCCACGTATTACGTGTAATTTAAATAACTTATTGTTTTATCCTATAAATTAGTTTAAGTGAAGCCGGGTTCTTGTACCTGATATAGTTATGTTCTTCATAGGAAGGGGCATACCGTATTTCAACACTATCGGCTAAATATTTAAATTAGGAGTGTATCAAATAATGGTAGCGCCCGCTGATGTTTAATGCACACGAAGTCTGAAACTAGCTGTTATTAACTCTACCCTTTGTCATACGTTAAATATTTTATAACTTGACTCCAAATTTAATTCCAGATTCTTACTAATTTAATTATTATGCTCCAATAGCTTAAATACTATTGACTCCCAGCTTACACGCAATGTTTGGACAAGTGAAGCGTGATTATATATTGCTCGTAAGCCTGTTGATCTAGTCAAGGGATGGGCACAACTTTGTGAGAGTTTTATTATTTCTAATGGCTAAATATATGTTTATTTATACTAAGTCTATGGGACTTCTGAACAACATTTTAACCATCGTTCCTAATGGCAGAATTGCAAACTGATGATGGCATCTTTTTAATGCAGCACTCAAGGCCAGAGCTCGTCAAGTTACAGGTAAGTGGTGTATAAGTAATATTTCCAATGTTTTTTTTGCAAGTTTTCTATTAAGTAACAAAAGACAGTGCACAAACGACACCTACTTTGCAGGCGAAGAACGTAAACAATTAAAAATACATGTTTTGTTCAGTGCATTATGCATTTCTATTTTTCTTGCTGCCTTGGACTCGGTTTTAATATCAACAGCCTTGCCTACTGTAAGCCAGAAACTTGGAATATCTGATTCCGCGTTTGCATGGATTGGATCGGCGTATCTGCTGTCAAATGCAGCAACTAGTCCACTTTGGGGCAGCCTCTCTGAGGCGTTCGGACCAAAATGCACCCTGCTTACCGCAAACATCATTTTCCTGATTGGGAGCACCTTTGCTGCGCTGAGCAACTCGTTTTCGTTACTTATTTTTGGAAGGATTTTTCAGGGAATTGGTGCAGGGGGCATCTCCATTTTGGTTAATGTTGTGGTGTCAGAAATATTTTCCGCACGGTATTTCTAAATCTACTATTATCTTAAGTTATTCAGCCTAATATGACACTAACAGAATTCAGTGATCGTAGCTTTTATCTTGGAATAGTCGGCTCCGTATGGGCTGTAGCTTCTGCTTTGGGTCCTGTTTTAGGTGGATTGCTATCTGAAAAGATTGGATGGCGGTCTTGCTTTTGGCTAAGTGGTATGCAAAGGTCAAGGTGGTAACTTATTAATTTTTGATTCTAACTTCTTGCTAAGCCTTTTTTGATGGTTTAGTACTTTTCTTAGTGACTGTATTTCTAAGCGGAAAACCCCAAGATCTCTCATCTGGATGTAAACTAACACCTATTGATTGGCTTGGCTCTTTGGCGATATCTGCTGCGACAGTTCTGCTTCTTTTTGGCATTCAAGTTGGCGGGCTCTACCTTGCGTGGAATTCATTTCAAGTGATCCTTTTACACTTGAGTGGTGGTATATGTTTTTGCATTTTCTTTTGGACTCAATGGAAGTATTCAAAACACCCAATATTGCCGTTCCGCATAATTCATGACGCTAGTAACTTAGCATCTTTTGGAATCTGTTTTGCTGATGCGTTAGTTTTCAATTCTGCGATTGTCTTTTTACCATTATATTTTGAGCTTGTGTGTTTGAAAAGCCCATTTGTATCGGGGCTCATCATGCTTGCCTTGGCTGGACCATTGAGTTTATTTAGCACGTGTGCTGGATTGTTCATGCGAAACACTGGTCATTGTATTAGCTTATTGCGTTGGAGTTTACTGATAGTAGCACTTGTCCTTGGGCTCTTTGCCACTCTTTCGTCTATATCGCGAACCCTAAAAGTTGTCGCATGCCTTATCATTTTAGGTGTTGGTCTTGCCCCGAACTATTACGCCCCATTGATAGTTTTGCAATCTAATTTATCATCTGATGATTTGGCGTCCGGTACGGCAGCGTTTGGGTTTATAAGAATGGTTAGCGGTGCAATTGGAGTTGTAGTTGGCCAAATTATATTTGCACTGCGTATAAGGGTATATGGATTTCAGATGTTGCAGGACGGCCTTGACGAAAAACTTGTTGTTATGCTTCTGAATGGTAATATTATTTCTCAGGCAGATAAGATTTCAAAACTTGACGTTTACACCAGGCTAGAATTACAAGCGACATTCAAAAAAAGCCTGTCTTACTTGTGGGCGTTTTGTGGTTGTATTAGTGTGGCGGGCCTAATTCTTAGTATGTGGATCAAGCCCCCAGATTTGAGAAAGTAATGGCGTTTTAGGCATGCGAGTATGCTCATGCATAACGTATACAATTTTGTTACCTCCTTGACGCGTTATATCATGCTTGTGATGTTCAGTTCTCTGTATCCAAATTTACAAGTGTGCAGCTGACACTGACCTACAAAATATTCATATTTGAATTTAGTCAAAGATTTGTTTTTTTATTTAGTATGTTAACCAGTTATTGATATAATCTCGATACATGTTAATTTAGGGCTTATTAGAAAATGATTGTCAACAAAAATATATCACATTACCTTAAATCATGAGAAACACTCAACCCTTGTGCATACAGGACAGTCTCAAAAAATTACAATTAGGATTGAATTTGATAGTTAATTGTAGATTGTATTTGTAAGGTACTACCTCTCTTTCCTGCGGCGTAATCATAACAGTAGGTAATTCTGTCGGGGCTTTATTGTCAGTCATGAGTAGCTGGATGCACTAGTTCTTTAGTAAACTGAATTAAAGAGGCAGTACTACGGCCGATGAAAGATTTTGGTTACCTTTTAATTGTTTATACGAGATATTGCATGAGAACTCACCAAATTTCATAGATAATGACTATGATACCCAGCAATGCATGATGTAATAGTTTTCGTTGTGAAATTACTTTAGCATTTCGAATGAATATGGTTCTTAGGGGTAACTCAAAACACTAGGTCATTAATTAAATTCTAAACTAGTAGAAATTCTAATGAAAGTTATTTAATTTGTGCAATGTACCAATATTATAGAAAGCATTACATTGCAAAACTAGTGAACGATGATCAAAATATGTAAATCGTAGGGTTCTTGGAATCACTTGGTGTTAGATATAGCACAAATAAACTTGATAAGTTTATCACGTATTTGATTGTCTGAATGAGGATCATTGGGAACAGCGTTTAAGATGTGTAGTTTAAGAGAATAGTGTAATGGATGTTATTATTGGCTTATACCTACCCATGTACACATCATTTCAAAAAGTAACATAACTACCGCATTCAATCTAAATGAGACGGTTAACAATACCAGTCCTAGCTCATTTCGCACACGCTGAATGAGGAAGTAATAGAATTTTAGGGCATAGACTTATAATTATAACACGAACTAGAAACAAAGCAGACCGAGTTCGAATAAGTATGTTAAACGAGGCATGTGAGCCGGTTCAAGAGGTGTCACGTCACTAGAAAATGTAGCATGGAGAAATAATCACGGGAAAGGCCTTTGACAGATTGACTACCGAATTTAAATCATTAAGAGATGTGAGAACATGATGAAATCATGACAGCCGGGAAATTTTTGCATGGCTCGGGTGTCGTAAAGGATTCACTCGATTTTCGGGTAACAAAGTGAACACAACAGCAAATTATCCGTCGAATAAATGGAGACATTACCATATAACCAAAGCAAAAAAAGGAAGGTGGTAGTAAAGTCTGCCGCATTGCATAGAATGAAAATTTGAATTAATGCTACGTGAGCGTTGTCAATTAGTTTTATAACATCATGTAAAGATGTGCCATCTTCGATATCCCAGAGAAACATTCACCAAAAAATAACAACTCACAGCACATGACTTTTCGATGATTCGAGAAATTTACCTAACGGAATATAGTGCTTGTAACACGCACATGAAACGAATTAAGTAACAAAAGCTCATAACATTGTATCTAAATGCGTCTGGCCCGATCACTAGAAGCTTTGGCAGAAAATCATTCGTTGAGCCAGTGATTTAGGAATATACAATAATGTTAATTCATGATATGGAGGCGCAATTGTTAAAATATGGCATATCCCATAGATTTCAAGCGCCACCACTAGTGTTAGCTAACACGTTGATACTGTCCTTGGACAACTGCATTTGGTAAGCACTAACGAACCCTCGTAATATTTTGAAACTGGTAGGGCAAACATAGTAAAGTTCAGTTCGATGTAAAATATAAAACATTTGAGGCTGGCGAATTTTAAATATTTCGAGAGGCTACGGGCCATAACTTCTCCAGTGACGGACTCGATTGAAACAGAGGCCCCCACTTATAAACAAAGCTGAGAAGCTTAGTACATGGTACGTGGCTACTTTAAGAGCCAGAACAGAATAGCCTATATGATCGAAAATCGTCACCGAGTTATTTGACGAAAAAAATGAAGGTTTTAAAATATGTTGAGCAGTTAATCTCCGAGAAGCTGACATTAAATAGAAGGATAAAATCATCCCGGATGCTATAAGGCAAGCTTCTGAAACATGTTCCTTCCATAAAGGCATACTGAACGTCAGAAAATTCTGGTAATAATGCGTCATTAGTAAATTTTATAATCTATGCAGTTTAAATAGTGCTATACCTAAACTTTTGTGATACTGAGTTTTCGCACGGTCGAAATGCTTAGTTCACGAGTCGTGGTTATTAGCTTACTATTAGGAGTTATCCTGCAAAATATTTCGCTAAAATATCTTGTGTATGGAAAAGTAAGTTAGAAATATAACACCTCTAACAAATAACAGTAACAAAATGACTTTTGACAAATTTATCTAACAGGCTGAGTAAAACAGAGGCTATTACTAATATGCTTACAAAGAGAGACTATGGTGATAAGAACACTTTATTAGACACTCAACGACTCTATTGTATATGGATATGATCAGGCATCCATAATTCAGTGCGTATTAAGCAGGTTCTGGAGTACGAATCTACGTGTAACCCTACTTATCGGGCACTAAATATTTTTCTTAAGATAATTTTATTCTGTAGAACAATCATTAATTTATTGCTCTAAAATGTCAATTTTTTGTAAAGTTTTAAGTTCACTGATCGCGCCGCGGTCAAACGTAGTGAATTTTCCGCGGTAGGAGAGTGTATGTTAGGCCCCATTTATAATTCAGTAGGTATACGAAGCTTGAGATGGAGCAGTTAAGGGTGGCTACTTATTGGCATTTGTTACAATACGCTGCGCTGTATCGAGATACAAAAAATTCAGCTAGTCTAACTTTTTTGGGCATGAGCACAAGGTATTTGCATACTTCTTACTCAATATTGTTATACATAATTTTGGTTTACGTTAAATAGTAAGTACTTGGTTGATTTAAAATATACGATCGTAAAAAGATGTACACGAAAAGATGCATCCATATTTTAATTATACTTCCGAGGATATAGGTTATTTAAGTCATTAGTAAAGTTAATACTCGAATACCAATATTATACACTAGTATAAATATTAAGTACCTCTAGCCCGAAAAACTTGGGGTTTAGAATTGGACTTGCAGTAGATATAAGCAATGTAAGCCATTGTTTAGTCTCGTGTTAATAGAAAGGATGACAAGTTGAAACAGTAAAAGCATTAATATTCTCAAAGAAGATTTTGTACTTGTGGAGAAAAATCGTTACAGTTTGTGGGGATAATTTAATCGGAGGATTAATGAGATGTTCGTTTGGAAAAGAGTATGAGTTTAGAGAAGTTATAGGTCGGATAGTTAATGATTTTTCTACCGGAATGCTACGTATACAAGTTGACGGGTATTTCTTCTATATTGTATTACAAATAAATTTGGATGCGGCGCCATGTTATTTAAACTAATATTACAAACTATGGTGAATGTAGTTGTATTGCTCTCCAACGTATACAAGAAATTATTTATAAACCAATTATCTCGCGATGAGAAAACTTCAATCATTTGGTCGGAAGGAACGAGTATTAAAGCATGCGTAATTAAAGCACCTCAGTCTTCACAACTGGAGACATAACAAGCCTGTTATTGAATCGGAAATTTAACCTGTAAAATAATAAAATGAAATAAAACAAGCTGTAACAGGATGACAATAATGTATGTGTTGATAAGACACATACACGAATATGACATAATCACTTTACAAGCTTGGTTGTCAATACTAGATAAATTAGAAGGACATCCGCTTTCCCACGCTGGCTGGTTTATCGGGAGTATACACTAGGAAGGTACTATATTATCGGGCATTGTGTTTATCTGGACATAGTATGTCGAAAGCTTTAGCAATATTGTTACACCATACAAATTCGGATTTGCACATCAGCTATGATTCAAAGAAATACTAAAAGGTGATTCAATTTTACTAATTTTATATGCTTATTATGAAAAGGGGCTTGCCCAGCTGTTCCAAGGCCTTAGATCAGGTTTACAGATGGTTCAAACACTATTAGCTACAGGAATTAAGCATAAGACTACGAATGGGTACAGTTTAGCATATTAATTGGGTATTGCCATAGGAACAAATTGTAGCAAACAATTCAGCAGCGTGCTGTGGAACCCAGGCAGAAACGTCAAATTATCAATTTTTCGATTTATTACTACCAGAATCGTTCAACATGAGCTGACTAGTAGAACTTACATAGTCACCTTTTTCCAACGCGTGGTTTACGCATATCCCAAAATAACTTTTTAGTATCTTGTGTTCCTTAAAATTATAAGTGACATAAATCCCCTGATTTATGGTAGGCTTATCCGTTTTCAGTTTCACACATTGATGTTTAAAATTCCACATAAACTCGTCCTTAATCAGGCCACTTGTAGCACGTCTCTACCGTGGATTTTACAATGATATAAATTTATATTTAACATACTCCTACGTGAAAGCCGCTGGCCCATCTTGTAATGAATTCGTCAACGAAGTTAAATATTTATTGTGGTTTACTTTAGGTGTCGATTATCTTATAGATTATTCTGTATGTTAACGCTTAAAGCCGGCCTTGATCAAACCTGACTGCATGAAGAACGTGTTCGCCCAGTATAAATATTTTTTCTACGAGCAAATAATTCATAGCCCGTATCGATATTTCTTTATTCTTAACACTTTGAATTTGTTCGATTTATCATTGCAGTTATTTGAAGAATTATGAGTATTGTACTGTTGATAAATCTTGTCTTAAGTTTACACTAAATGTGTCTATAACTTACCTTGTACTTTTCCATTGTAACATGACCTGTGGTCAAGCAACACCTGACTCTGAGCCCATTCATAGCACAAATCAAAATACACAACATAAACAAAAGAAATCTCGGGAAACAGTAATTAATTACTCATTCAGGAGACTAGCTAGAAATGATGGTCGCTTGAATAACCTAACATGTAATCTTCGTATTCTCCTTAGTACAGGACGCAACGTCTGTAGATAAGATTAAAAGAATATCTAAAGCAACATTATTTGTATCTATAAAAATCAGCGACACAAAATAACATTCTCAAACAGAGCTCCATAACCAGAAAATGCTAGGGGAAAGTTACCTCAAACATCAGTACAGAGAACATGCAATAAAATGCTTATCCAGCAGCTGAACCATACCCCGTGGGCTGAGTATAGTGCAGAGATCACAACGGAAAAGTCAAATGAAAGAGTCAATATTAAATACGGGGAATGAACTAACTCGTGATGGATACCTTAACTGCTAATACTGACGGGCATACCAATATAAAATTATTATATTCAGATAATATGAAGGTTCAAAATTAAAAAGTCTAAGGAAAACGTGCAACGCATGGAACGCCTCAGCACATGAAATTAATGCGTAATAAGCACGGCTACGGAGACGGTACCGATTATTTAAAAGCGTATCACGCGTGACGTATTAGTTGAAATTACTAATAAGGAGGAACATGGGAATCGAACAGATTTTCTTTTGCATGTGGACTTTAATAGGTGCACAAGAAAATGCCTTCAAAGACCTTTAACTATAGTGGAAAGTCATGCTAAAATCCTGCAGTCGTAACTAAAGGACTCGTGCCTTTTAGAGTTATCTTAGAAACCGTATGCAGACTGCTTACGATATTGCAAATGTCCTATTCAGACACGGTCAAGTGTGATTGCTAGGGTAAGTATATCCAAAATGCCAGACGGATCGGCCGTGGATAAGCTGTAGAATATTTAAAACACATTAATAGAGTGGTGTACAGTACATTTATTTAAAATCCTTGTAGATATAGTTGCCCCTACAAAAATAATCGAGGATAGTGTTCATTTAACGGGCAAGGAATTGTAACTGTAAGACAATCCTTTAGTAGATATGGCGGCACAATTCCCCGCGCCTATAAAACCTTTATATTATACCTGTTGAGAAACTAAGTGCCCGATGGTTCAAAACAACTGGTATTAATCTCATTATAGGTAGATTCAGGCCAGAGCGAAAGAAAGTGCTAATAGTTCTGGATAGAAATAGCAATTTGGTGTAGCTGTTACCACCAATGATAACAAGGTACTATTTTTAACAGGTCTCGGTGTTGAAAAAACATACACTGTATATATGTTTGTCATTCAAATGGAGTTGGATGTTGACTGAAAGACGTAGACTGGTTAAATTCCAACGAAGTTATTGCGGCACAAAGTTAGAACTATATGCGTTCGGGGATGAATGATAATTATTTTTGATATCAACTTTAAGTTAATAGTTTTATCGATAAGTGGTATTGGGTATACTTCTAGAGTAAAGCCGTCGAGTTACTGTCCAACCCCATAAATCGTGGTCAGGGATTTGAGAACTCAAGGAAATACTTTCTTGGGAGTAGGAGGCACGGGTAGTATTGTAGATGTCGGCTATAAGAGGAATGAAGGGGCCCCATGTTACGCTCTATTTCGAAACTTGACGTAGTTTACTTGGTAGATAAGGGCATAAGAACATGTAAATAAGCCAGGGTAGCTACAACTACAACTTTCGACAATTTGTCCTAACCAGAGCAAGGAAGACGGTCCTCCAAGCACCCACAAGACACTGGAAAAGTCTACCAGACATGATATAGAAGGGAGCCCAAGCAAAATAAACTAGCTATATGTAAATAAAGTTTATCAGTGAAACATAAAACAAGATTAGTCACCAAATGTTCAAACTTTGAGGAAATCCAGATCACTTTAAATACTAAAGTGACGAGGTGAAAGGCTCGATCAAACCTATACGTCACCGATTCTCTTCTTCGTATATCCAGCCTCAGCCACTTCGCCTTCGAGATTAGCCTATCAACTTGTGCCTGTAACTTCGGCTTAACAGCCAAAGCTGCGCTGACTTTGCACATGGGACCGGCATAAGCGCCCTGGTTATCTCGAAAGGCGAGATAATCGCGATTGGATTGTCAAGTGTTTTTAACTGAAATACTCGTAGCACATTTGGTGTAGTTAGAAATATTCAGAAGCCATGATAACACAATCTAACTAAAAGCACTATCTGGCAATGGCAATCTAAAACCCAGCCAAGACGATTGACGTTTAGCTCGCAATGTTACCTGCTTTGGGCTCATATACGTTAGCTTTCTTCACTAAGCAGCGACTACTACGAAAAGACACTCAGACTACACATCACTAACGCTAGCTCGTTACGGTAATCTTGCTATTAAAACTAGTCGCTCTCAATTAGGGGGTGCTTGGACCATCTAAGTACTATCCCAAAGACAATCCTTCGCCCCCTGACGCTTGTATATCTATGAAGAGTGTGATAGCGGTGCCACATAAACCCAGCTGTCTATGAACTATCTGCATCAAAGCTTAGTACATAGTAAAAAGCTATCATTTATAGCTACCGGCAGTAGGTAAAGAAAAATAAAACGTCGGAGTATGCCAAACGCGGCTTAACTATGTAGCACTTGTATGGTTGTCTTTTCTCCTAGACAACCTGTCTTTTTGTTCCAAATTTTACAGCGAACAGAAGGGCCCTGTGTTGACATGACCGTACCCTTCGTATTCAACTAGAATCGATGGATAAAAGGATGCTGCTTCAGGGTCCAACACAGTGAGGAGTCTCTTGATATTTGGATACAAACTTCCGAAAAATGAGTTGATGGTGAGTTGAAGAAGAGCGGCTCCTTCCACTGAGCCGTTCCCTTCCCCTGTACTAAGATTTCCTGACCCTCGGTACCCTCGTCTCATACCTCTTCTGTTCTCCTCTGTAGCAGACATCCTGCCTAGTAAAAGCAAATGCAGAAAAGTCTGTTGGCCTTGCCTGCTTTGTGGCCATGAAAAAAGGAGCTTGGAAACAGCCAATCGACTCCTGACCGCTAGAAAATACAACATAGATGGAACTATGATCTTTAGAGTTCGTTACGGTGAAAGTAAAATTTTAGCATGGTATCCTTCAGGCAACTTTTCACCGACATTGCCGAGATAGGTAGCAAAGCAGGCACATCAAACTTCGAGAGGAGGGACTTATGTTCAAGGGAAAGGACGATGTGTCTGGAAATAGATCCATGATTACATGAGAGAAGTAATAGTGAATCCGGCAAAACATTACGAATATGATTACAAGACAAGGAGAAAGCAGGGGGTGAGTCTTTTGGATCCGGAGAGGAGAATGGCTTGATGGAAGGAACTGTACTTCAACTCATTGTCAACTTTTGTTCGAAAATTATTTTTCAAGTATCAAAGGGACTACTCACTGTATTATATCCTGATGCGGTACCCCACGAGTAATCGACATCAGCCATATAAAATGGACACAGTCAAGAAAACAGAGACTATATGTAATATAAAGGAATGAACAAGAAGTCGAGCCAATGTATTAGTAAAAATGACTAGAAAAACTATGGGGAAAGGAAGCTCAAAGTATTCAAAATAAAGAAATAAGATTTCTAATTTAAGGAAATATTGGGAGATGACGGAGGATTCGTGTTCTTTTACAGTCTGTCAGAGTCGGATTTTGCGACCTTAAAAATTCAAAACCTTCCAAATCGCACAAGGGCTCGTAAAAAGGATATCCGGCATCAACTCACAGTTAATAGCAAGCAAATTCGAAGAGGATATTCAAACCTTCTTTATACATGGAGCTGACACCTAAAGTGTTCTATTCTCAACTAAAACATGAATATTCCGAAAATCTATAAAAATATTCACGTGTGGCGCTGGAAAAACGATTTTTGAAGGTACAATTGCGAAATTTTAAGCAAAATCGTGCACGCGACATGCGACACTAAGAAAAACATTATTTACAATGCTTAGGACGTGGTTTAAAAACATCATCAGATTATGTAATTAAATTAATCCATAAAACTACTATTACCAGATTTTTGAGAACCCGGAAAAGTATTAAACCTAAAAGTTGTCTAAATGCTCATATCTTGAGAATGAATACCCAGACATATATAAAGGGTGTCTAAATTTCCAGCACAATGAGACTAAGAGCACAGAAATGAGGTCTTCTGCAGCTTTTCTTACACACTGCTTGTTTGTTCGTTAGTTCGTCCTTCAATAGTTATTTGGTTTCCATTTCAGATTCGGTAACGAGGCAGTAACATCTCACTTATGGCTAATGCTGATCATTCAACGATATATACCATACTTTGTCGCTGTACAGCATTTCTTATGTGATGAGCCAAATTCGGATCTAGATAATTGATAAATTGCTCATCGGTAAAGTTGGTGTAATTCATAGCAGACCATTTTGCTTATAGATACTGTTTTGAGGAAGTTCATAGTGGGAATTCGATTACAGTGAGGTGCAACTGGGACCAATTGAATATTAAAGGGTTTAAAAGTAATCAAAGAGTAATTGGTAAGAGACCTTTTAAATATATATGCTTTTCCTTAAAGTTTATTAGCGGGTATTGTTACTTTTATTTTAAATTATGGTAAATCGCTCTGAATAATACTAATTAGGAAAGTTAGGCCGTGATTCGTGTCAAAATTAACTAGATATACTTGATCTCTTTTTAACGTGATAGACAATCATTGGACGGTTTTCAAAATAATGCTATTTCATTCCTGATCGTACCAATAACATTGCTCTGGTGTATTAACACATTACAATACGACGTAGGCGTTGAACAAACTTAAAATTTCCACATCAGAAATTCTTTGACGGAAGTTTCTGCATAAAATGTTGGACGAAGTTTGCAGAGACAACCTGTTTATTTTTTCACGATACCAGCGCCATTGGTACAAGAGTAGGTATAAAAAATTATTTACGAAAATAGCCGCTATTTTGCCTTTGATCACAGCAACAGCATATGACATTCCTTCACCGGTACTAAACTTTAATTGTACGTAATATAACTTAAACGTACTTTTTGTTATTTTATTTAATAATTATCACTGTATATATTTTAGAATTTTCTTTATTTGATTCCAAATTAATGGAATAATACTTTTATCACATTGAAAAAAAGTTTGAAGATAAAATTTAGTCGATTAACGGGGCAGGGCCATCATTATAGAAAACATATAACCGAGCGTGCTATAACGTCTGTTCCTGATATTCAAATCATCATTTCGTAAATTTTATTATTTTTTCATATTTACAGATCACAACTCAAACTCAAATAGTTAGAACAGGAAGAATATAGTCATACATAAGATAGATACCTCAGACATGCCTATCGGTTTTCTTACAATATATTTAAATTTATATCGATCTATAAATTTTTTTAAGTTCATACTTTAGTAAATTTATCGATGGCATTCCTTAAAAATTATTTAGGTAAATACAATTTTGTGTATCAAATAGAATATAATTTGCATACCCTGTAGAGGGCGTAAAATGTCTTAATATTTAACATGTGTAACGAATTTTATAATTTCGTTTAAATATTTCATAGGATCGACAGCTAGTTGTTAATACTGTATACCTCTATCGAGTTCGACAATTTTGGAAGCAGCAGAATTTTAAATAATAAAAAATGCTATAAAATTGTGCATTATCATTGCATGTGCAAACGCACTGATGTTTTGTTGGTTGGGCTTTACTAAATAATCAATTATAATTTAAATTTAAGTTCTTACTATAAATTAGCTAATGCTATTGCCAAAATAATTTTTTGATATGCTTAAATTTTTGTTATTCTGATAATTGACAGAAACGCAGGTCCTAAAATTTATACAAATATGTGATAAAGTCCCGACAGTTATTTAACTTCTAATCTCTACTTTCACCATTGTTGAGAATTTATTACTCTAAAGCAAAAAAAATACCTTCATTCATAAGTTGCTTATAATTAAATATTATGAGGAGACGGATATTGTTTTAATCAAAACTTTTGGAAGTCACATATTATTGTACATGAGCAAAACTGTCATTTTTGAATAGAGATTTATTAATATTCCCGTATACTTTTTGGAATTCTACGTCGTGTAAATATAGTACAACAGCACTAGTAGATACATTAGCCCTATACACAATTTCAATTAATATTTATATACCTATCGCCATAATTTACTTTTTTTGAGTGTGTTTTATCACAAAAGTCCATTAAGCCGAATAGACGGGACAAACGGTCATCAGGAAGAAATATTCTAACCCGTTGAGTACCAAGCTTCACTTCCATTTAACCTTTTGCAAGTAATTAACCAAGCAATGATTGAAAATAATTAATAGTTTTGGGAAAAAGTTCAATATTGGGTAGAGAATTAAATATAGTTAAAATTTAATTTAAAGAGTATGTCGAAAGAGCTTCTGGATATTAATATAGAATTCGAATGTTAAAAGAGATTATTCATAAATATTGAAATGTAAGTTTCATGTCGCACTTATTAAGGTTATATAATAGTGAAGATTATTTGTCGTTAGCCCTAGCTTTCAACGCAAATTATTTCTAAATCATCCACTAAACATTGTTAAAAGATTGCAGGTACAACATTAAAATAAGCTACTGGTTCAATTCATACAGCTAAACAACGATGTTGCACTGATCCTTGTCATCCACTTAGTTTACTTGTGCATCAGGCGCCAAATATTGCAAACAAACATGCGATACAAATAAAATACAAGCCACTTGCTCTGTTCACGATAATACAAGGAGTACCAATGCTTTATGACATTTGCAGAAGTGCTATAAACGGGATCGGATTTGGGTGTTCCTTCGCCACAGGTCAAATTATAGTAGGTAGGTACAAAGTAATTTGCATTCAAAATTAGCGTAAATAAATGAAATGCAAGAATAATACAACACTTATTGTGAAGATACATCGAGTCGGTATAATGTATAAAGAAATATCAGAATAGGCAATGAATTGTTCTAGGGAAAGGCTTTATAATCAAGCGAGCGAGCTCTTCACACAGCCACACCCAAGGTCCTGTAATTGGACTTCATGCAGGAACATTCAAAAGCACCCACACGATAATTCAAACTTAGAGCAAACTTTATTACACATTTAATTTCGTTAGGCTAATTGTTACAATGGAAGTCGGTAGCTTTTCCTAATTTTTATAATGTATCATTTGTATATTAGTCCTATCGTGAGATCCTCCGCGACAAACGTATCCCGAGCAATTTAATTAGCGTGGGGAACTGAACGATTATCTCGTGGTGCACGTAAACCATACGTTAGTCCACTGCGACAAAGTATGCGTTACGACGCGTTTGTAGAAACGAAGGGTCAAAAAGGTGAAGAAACTGTGTACCTACTAGAGGAAACTTTAACACTCTATGCAATGAGTATGGTCCACAATAAACCGATTTGGTTTAGGTCGACACATCACATGACACTAAATTATCATCAACCAGATAATAGAAAATTATAACAATGTACTGAGTTCGAATTATAGTTAGCTATTAGTTAAAAAAATGAGGAAAGGTGCCCCAAGGATTCTCGGGGGAAAGAGAATGACTTGGTGAAAGGAACCGCACTTCTTCGACTTCTGTAAACTCTTTGTCCGGAAGTCCTTATTTAGGCTTTAAAGAGATTTCACTTCGTTGCAGCCTGAAGTGGTATCCCTTTGGTAGTTGATGCTAGCCATATGCCATATGCGAAATACACTAGTAAGATGTCAATATGGGGCCCATCTGCTTCTACCATATTGAGAGACAAGGATATAGTTTGCCGACGAATTGGACAATCTAAAACAATCAAGAGAATAAGCAAGTGATGGATAAGGGAGTCAAGAGAGGGCTATCTGAACTTAAAGCTGAGCACAAGTCATAACAAGCAAGGTAATATGAAGAAGAAACGCGGAACTGTATACAGGACGGTGTATAAACTTCACGCAATAGAGAAAATTCTTAAGAGGTCTTCAGTGACAAAAGCATACTATATGAAATAACGTAACGATTGGCAACTTGAGGAATGATAGATAGACGGAGGAGTTGGGTTTTTTTATAGTCCGCCAAAGAAAATTTGACGCAATATTAGGGCAAAAACAACTCATTCCTTCCTCAAAGCTGAGTGACTAAGGGACACTGCAGGATCTTGTGTCTGCTTTAAAAAGGAAAATTAAGCACCTACTCTGACCCTTTATACTATTAAGAGTTTAACAGAGAATGTCAGACTAATTTATTTACAAGACGCTTTAAGGAATCCGCTGCCTAGTGAGTAGCTGTTGGATAGAAATTGAGAAATTACTGTTTAAGGCGCTGATTCTTCACGGTCTGAGCGGCTTAAAAGCCACAAAAATTAGCTCTGGCGGGAATTCCGTTTATCGCAAAGCAGACCGGATGCTTCAACAAAACTCGGTGCTGCTGATAACTTTGAGCGAGGGGCCAACTAGTGGGAAGCTGTAACCCCCTTCACACGGTGCAGCAAGAGGAGATACTCCAACCATCCCACATATTTTTAACTTAGCTTGAAAGGGCAGCCGCGGCCTATTGGTTCGTACTATAAGACTAAGAGGGTGGGGGCACGAGGATTATCGAGACTGTGCTCATACCTTTCATGAGGGGAACTGCGGCTGATGTAGCGCATGTTTGATGGTAACAGTGTCAATTACTGTAACCAGGCACGCATGAGTTCCGTTAATAATAGTATATATTCAGCAGCGACTGATGTCGGCTTGCGGGCATTCAGGGAAGTATACAGGGGTATCAGTGTGGTGATATTTCAAAGGACACTGTAAGATTCATTTTTTCAGTATTGATGCACAATTCAATTTCTTTCAAATTCTGTAGACACAAAGTATTTAATAAAACATTCATACAAAATTTAAGAGCGATTAGAAGAATTTTGAGATTAGTTATTATCCAATGTTCGGGGTAAGTAAGATGATAGTTGCTTTACGACTTCACTTAATCTTCCAAATATGAAATATTTTGATATCCACTCTTTTGCCGTTTAATTTAATACTTTTTTAATGTCTAGATCATGTACCAAGTATCAAAATATTCAGCCATACATTTAACCGATGTCGAGAATATGAATAACCCTCACAAGATAACAAACGAATTGGAATGGTTTATTTTTCACCCGTGGGACCCCGGATCTCTCAACATTAGACCTCCCATCCGTTACAATTGGTTGTACTCATCCGGATATTCCCTCTTCGGCTTAGTAAGATAAATTTTGACTTAACCATTTTATCTGGTATCAATAATAGTTGTGCCTGAAGTGGTATTACCTGTATCATTAACTCATGACAGTATGTTCCTATGCACGTTCCCCCAAGCAGATACATATATCACTTAACGCAAAACGTTTGGCTTCTGCAACCGTAGAGCGTCTTAATCCCCCATTCTACTATGCTTCGATATCCGCAGGGCAGTTCTACCCACCCGAACGCTAATGAACATGGTATAGTCCGTCATTCTGAGTCAACGCCACTACTCTGACAATACCCTCTCCTGTTTTACAGTTACCGCACTAAACCACTGAATTTCTATGGAAGTATTAGCCGAAAGCTACATAGTGATCAAATAGTTATTGCCAGTTGTAATGCCATTGATTTCCAACAAACCATCAAGAATGCGAACTTCTGATCGTTAGTGGCTGCTCTTTGATACATACTGATAATCACTGTTTAACCGCAACATCACTCAAACCATACTGTATAAATAATCGGCTAGAACATTCACCATGTTAATATTAAGCCACTAAGACATTGACGGAAAACACTCACTGAACCGAAAATCGCTCTCATTGTCAATTGATATTGAACTGACGCGTTGCAACGACTTATCCGAACGAGATTTTAATGTAACATTTGATGGAACAGTCTGTTCGATTCAGTTATCTTTGAGGCTCTATTAATCTTAAAAAACGACCACAGCACGCTTCCTCACGAGACCACTGTTCATTCCTGCAGCATTCTTCTACTAACTTAAAAATAGTATACAAACGTAAGTTGACATAATAGTCCGGGATCCACGACTTCTAGACGAAAGACAGAGCTTCTCTATCTCCTTACCGTTTTTTCCTCAAACTAGAGCCTTATTCCTTATTTATTCCCTTTTAATACTTTTAGTGCTCCTATGCGCTTAGTATTGTATGCTATCGTGACTACCCGCCTGCTAGACATCTTCCGTTTTTAGTCTCCCATATCGTATTAAGTATACTTCTGTAATTAGTTGTGCAGTTACCTTTCATCATGCCTTGTATTTCTGGCTTATGTTCCGTCTTAAGCCTAGGGTTAAGAGGAAATAATTCGTAGCATGTATTCGTTGAGCAAATCTACTGTGCGGCACGTCACATGGAAGGAATACATAACTGCCGATTTGAACAACAATTCCTAGCATTACTTATGATTCCCTGATGCAGTTAGCAGTTGTCGCTTGATGTGTGCGGATTCTTGCGTCACTCAAGAAATCGAAGACCAATACTGAGGGCATTGGCAGTAATATTATCCATGCAAGGGGTTGGTTAGTCTGTTGAAAGGGCTTATTATTGTTTGGCAATAATTGCAGGAAGTAACGTCCCCATTTTTAATTCTCTAATTTTATGAGAATGCGCAGAAATGTGCTTTTCACTCATGAAATGAGTATTGGGGTACTCAAGCGCATTCGCGATAACACTGGAACATTGATTTTGATTGCCATTTCAATTGCGTCAGAATATCATAAAAAGAAATTTTTTTTTGGAAGAACAGCTTAGCAATTTGTATGTGTATAAACTATCGAGACAAGTAGGGCTTGTATGGAGTCAGTTTGGCCGTCTCGTGTAATTAAGATGTCCGAGATCTCAGTTGTGATAGGAATATTGTAGGTCAATAACTTTTGGCTGTTCATATGGCAGAAACTCCCTTGCTGTTGGTCCCGTATTGAGGTGGAAACATATGTTGTGCCTGGTCCATACTGATATTAATATTGTGATTGTTCTCGGCAGGCTTTTGCCCTATTACCTTATTGAGTAGATCTTGCATAGTCCCCTAATTTGGGTAGTTGTAGTTACTTCACCCTTGATCACAATTATATTTCGTGTTCACCATTTAAACAGTAACATGTAGAGTGAAAATGTGCAATATATATATACCTTCTTGTAGTCTATCTATTTACCGAACTGTCTTCTTTCACCAGTTTGTTCTCTTGCATATGTTGAGTTGTTCTTTCCTCCAGACAGTGCAATTTTTTTGTCTTCTACTCACTGCAAGTTGAGAGACCTATATCGGCATCATAACCATATTCTTCACGTGCGACTAACGTCGACTGCTCAAATGATATTGCTTTAGGATATAACAAAGTGTAATCACCCTAAGACTCAGATAAAAGTATCTTGGCAAAAGCTGACGATAAATTAAAAAGGTGCAGCTCCTTTTATCAAGTTGCCCTCTGTTACAGAATAGTGCCGTGTTTGGCATATTCTGATGTTTTTTCTTTTTTCGTTGATGGGAGCTATGAATGATAGCTTTTTATTTTTGTACTCAGCTTTTTCTATGGTCAGAATGCCGAGTGGTTAGTCTCTTGGCAGCCTTGATAGAAGTTTCTAATTGGTAATTTGCAATATAACAATGGTTGTTAAAAAGGCTGCAATCGGCATGCTCTACTGCTATGATTCTATTCGCCTTACACCTGCTAGCTATTATGCATAGCTTTTCTCATGTAATTAGATAACTTCACGTAGATAGTAGATAGATAGCAGGGCTTATGCACCACTTTTCAAATCAGAATTAACCTACGTGCTGACCTATGCAGCGCCAGTATCATTTCCGTCAAGAAATGCAAGCGTCCGGGCGTAAAGTACTGTCTCTGGAGTGCTGCACGGATGGGTTTCAAGCACCCTCCATCTAGAACAGTTGGCATCAAGATGGTTATGCTAAGCTCATAGTCGGGGCGAGGAATGGAAGCCTCTCGGCAATTTTAGGTGGAAGTTGCTAGTTGGTAGGTAGCTCGTTACCCAATAGCAAAGGTCAGGTAACTTCAATACCACAATGATCGTAGAGAACTAGGACTAGAGATATGTAGTCTCTAAGTGGCTTTAAGTACTAGTTGTTGCTTAGTAAAACATTGACTTGGTTAAGTCTTTCACCTCGCTACTTTAGTATTTAAATTTTCCTAGATCCGCTTAATGTTTGGACATTCAGGGATCAATCTTGTTTTACATGTCTCACTAATAATTTACTTTATTTACATATAGCTAGTTTACTTTAGCCGAGCTACCCTTTCTTGTGTCTTTTTCTGCAGAGTAAACTACGCCAAGCTGCAAATTAATGCGTAAGAATAATTCCTTAATTGAATAAGCACTAGTGGAAATGATGTGTTCGCATATTCAGCGAGTGAGTATTGGAGCGACTAAGTGTATTTGCGGTGTAATTGTGGCACTAATTTCGATTGTCATTTAAATTTCTTAACGTTCTCAAAATACCACGAAAATCTAATGGAGTAACCTCGCGTTAAGTACATGTGTATATGGCTGAGATGCCGGACTTGGATAGAGAATGCTTAGTCACCCTGTGTAAGGAACATGTTCAAGATCTTCGTAACAACTGGGATTTTGCAGATTGACCCGTTTTTATTTTTGCTTCCATTTTAGATGATTTTATTGATTTAAAATTTCTTCTGCTGCTGCCTATTTGTTAAATTAGCTCGGAACCATATTTTGTCTGGCCAACACTGACTTTGATGTTTTTGCTGTGCTTATTGAGTTGTTTCTCAGTCCAGTTTGTCCATTTTTCTAAAATATGTGCCTGCTCATCCAAATAAACGCAGGGAATGGAGAAGACTTGTATCAATAAGCATTCCCTTTTATTTCATTGCAATCAAGCCTTTGCGCTGGTTCCTTCCCGCTTACTGCATACGGGCATCACACCCCGCGCACAGTGGGTTTACCACCGTTCACATTCATTTTTCGAATTTAATACATTAGTTTGGCAGTCTTTCAATGACACCCATATTACAGATATGGCGGCAGGTCATAGGTATTAACGAAAAAGTTCGATGACGGATGCAAGTTCGGTTGCTTGCACTATTTCACAGCTCATATTCATGTGAACCTCCCTGGAAATTGGTAGGTAGATTTATTCACCACTGAACACCAGATAAAATTCCAAAATGATCATTTGACTTGCTTCAGCAATAGCCACAATCAATATATTAGTGTAACAAAAGTTGTGCAGAAACCTTGTTCTATAATATTACAAATCTTATCATGATAAAATCTTAAAGACAGCATCCATGTATATCTGAATATTCGTCAAAATTTCAGAGTAATCGTACAGCAACTTCGTCTAATATTTTTTCCCAATTTTTATAAATATTCGATGGTGGTTCGTTTTGATGTCCCCTTCGTCACTCAATTGTTACACTTTATCTTGCAACTATATTTGTTTTCTTGGTAGAACAGTCAAATTTGTCCACACACTAGGTAAGAGATGTTTCACTAAAGTAAACTGACTAAGTAAAGCATATTATGAAATGATGAAGTAAAATTATATTAAAAACATGATTTCTTCCCAATATTGCACCCTGTAGCTGGAGCTAGATACACAAATTTATCAAGATTTTGCATATGCGAACAGCGCATGGGAACATGTCACTACTTGAGATGGTGAAATAATCACTATTCGATTATCACCAAACATCGCTAACTGCAATATTCGTAGCATACCTGGTGTGGTATGAGAAATAAATCGAAGCTACAACAATGCAATCAAGTTGAAAGCATTATCAGGTAGTGGCAATCTAGAATCTAGAAATGATGATTGGCTAAGAGCACGAAAAGATATCAGCATTAAGCTCAGTTAGTAACTTTTTATAAAGCAGTGGCTAATATCAAAAGCCACTTAGAAACTACAAATATTCAACCCTAGCTCGCTGAGACCACCTTTTACTGAAGCTAACTGCTTCAAAACATTATTATACTATAGTTTTCAGCTCGGCATAGTTCACTTGGTAGAACAAGGCACAATAAAATTTAAATAAACAAGTGTAGCTACAACTGCAAATTTCGACTATCTGTCATACTCGACC
>WMKJ01000132.1:0-29731 GCA_009733715.1 Herpomyces periplanetae | reverse complement strand
AACTTCCAACACCACCCGACCGTCCATCTTCGCCGCCTCTTATATATCCGAACGCAGCAATTTTAAATACTGTTCGAAGGATGTTACATATGTAAATATCTTTAATTTTGTGTTGTTATAGTTTTGTATCTTTTAACTTTTAGAGTTTTATTTACTATTATTTTGAACATTATCTTGATTTAGTATTTTTTAGACAATTGTTTATTCGTAATATAATATCTATTTTTAAATATTTATTAATTTTTGAATATTTAAGTGTTTATATAAAAATATTTATTATATAATAGATATTGTTATTTGCAATTTTTAGAATTTTTATTTTATTAAGTATTTTTATAACCTTTCTATGACATTTTTGCGTTTATACTTAATTGTTAATTTTTGAAATTTTCATTAACCCTTTTCTGTGTTTTTTTTTTAAACATGTCTTTAAATTGGTTATAATTCACATATTTATTAGTGTATTGTTTTCGTAAATTTCCTTATGAATGGATTTTGATATGTTCATAATTTTAATTTAAATATTTTAATTTTTTTTTTTGTTTTTTATATTGTTTCTCGTTTCAGCGAATTTTTGTTGGCAAAGCTTACGGCCATAATTTGTTTTCTGTTTTATTATGTCCGTCTTTATGATAAAGTTTTTTTTCATTGAAACCATTTCAATTTGAAAAATTTTTATTTTTTAACATATGTGTACTTTTTTTTTTTTTTCTACCTGGTAATCCATATATGTTTATAGTAAGTTTATTTTTAGTTTTGGTTGGTCATTTTTTAGTTATATGTTTTTTTAATTTATTTGAATTCATCTAATGTAGTTCAATTTTGAATGTGTTTAGTTCTTAAGTTTTTGATTTAAGTTATTTTCGTATTTTGTTCTTTGAATCGTTGTTTTTTTTTGGTTATTTTTTCATTGAAATTCATCTTACACGGATTTAATTTATTACCCTTATTTAAAAAAATTTTATATTTGTTTATTATACGCTCAGAATCTTCGTTTTGGTTAGTTGATATGAGATACTTTTGTATATTTTGTTAATATATATTTGTTAAGGTTTTTGTATATTTTGAAAATTTTTGCGTGTAGTTAGGCCGCAAGGGTTTATAATGTTTTTTATGTCTTACATTATTATTACTTATGATGAACTTATAATTTTTTACGATTTGTATTGTTTTTTATATTTTATTGGAAGCTTTCTTGGTTTATTTTTATTTTTTTCTTTATTAGATTTTTTTTAGTTTTATACATTTACATATTTATTTTTCTAGATGGTTCTGTTACATGTTAGTTTACTTATTATTTTATTTTTATATGTGGGGTGATATTTTATATTTTTGATATGTTATTGAATGCTGATTTTTATCATTTTGAATTTAATGTTCTTATTTCTATAATTTTTCACTTTTTTTGTTTTTTTTTGGCTTTTTATCTTAATTTTATTTTTACTTTGAAGAAAAGCTTAATATTTATAAATTTTTTTTTTCATGTTTATGTTAGTGGACATATCTTTCTACATTGTTTAATCTTTTTATATTTGAAATATGTAAGTTTTGTATTTCAATCCGAATTTATTTTTTGATTAAAAAATATTGGATTTTGCATGTTGCATTATAGTTTTTATATTTTTTTTTATGTTTGTATGATTATGGACGTATGTGGACGTGTTCCTTCGTGTTCTAGAATAGATGATTGGTTGTCTTCGTGGTTTTTTTCTGTTCTTCGTCATCTTTGAATTTGATTAGTTGTTTATTTGTATTTTTTGGCGTGACACATTATTATTATGTGTTCTGAGGTGGTATCATATTAATGTTTTACTCTTGTTGTTTTCGTCGTTTTTGTTTAAATTGTGCTGTTCGAGCCTTCGTACTTGACTGAATGCAGGCTTCGATGTGTTATATTATGTAAGTGGTTCAAAATTCAATTTGAGGAAACTAGTATATGTTGAATGATGAAGTTGACGGGTTTGAGACTATCTAGGTTTTTGACGTAGTTTTTTTTCTAGAACTGAAATATTCTAATTATACATGTGGCTTTATCGTATTGAATATTGTACAGATCATATGCAGTTAAAGGCGGTATACCGCAAGATATTCCCTTTGTGTAGTCTAAACATGTTTTAGTGAAAATTAATATATTGTCAGTTCGCGGAGGGACAGGAGTGGTGGTGTGATGTTATTTTATACTCTGTTAGGAGCAATTTTATGGGTTCCAGCGCCGTCGAATTCTATTCTTCGATTTACTCTTCGAAACTGGATGGCAACGGTATTTCGTAGGATTTCGCGTATGGTTTGGAAAGTATAATCTAGCAACGAATGTTTATAAATTTAATTGCCTAGGTAGTTGTAGAAAATGTGTTAGTAAATCTGTTGCGAGACCTTACGGTCATTTAACTGTTATGTGTTTAATAAGGCCAAAAGTTTTGAGATATTTATGTTTAATTTTAATATCCGAGGATTATTCGTATTAAAAATGTTCGTAAAATTTGCTCTGATGGAAATTCGCAGGTTATGATGCAGAATGAGTGCTGAGACAAAGTCTTATGTTTCCTAATACGTAATGCTATTACTCGGATGATGGATCTCTGTAGTATCATTCATACGGTATGGCCACCAGCTTGGGGAGCTATCTGAACCGGCATCATTTTATACTCAACTTTTGATTTTGGTGTAGATTACTTGGTAAAACAAGGCAAAAATTAATATAAAGTAGCAAATGATGCTTCAACTACGAATTTCGATTATTATTTTCTCAACCAGAGCATATAGATGATGACAATTCACTAATCACTGGACACTCCTGTTAACGTCTGCCAATCACATGACGAAAAGTACCTCGACTGGAGTGCATTAACCATATATAAATACAATTAATTATTCGTGAGGCGTGTAATACAAGATTGATCCCTGAATGTCAAAGCATTTAGAACATCCAAACTAGTTTTAATACTAAATTTATGACGTTAAAAGCTTCACATGCTTCTGCTTCGTATTCCCAGTCTAAGCCCTTTCCCCTTCCTTGAGATTAGCCCATCAATTAACTGTAGCTTCAGCCTATCAAGAAGTGCTGCTCCAACGTGATACATGCAAACAACATAAGTGCCCTTATGGTTATCCCGAAAGGCGGGACAATTGCAATTCGATTATCCCCAAGTATTGGTAGCTGCAATGCTCGTCGAAAAATTTAGTGTATTTTGAGAAATATTCAGAAGTCATGACAACACAATCTAACTGAAAGCATTGTCAAGTAATGGCGATTTAAAACCCAGCCAAGACAATTGGCGCTTGGCTCGCTATGTTACCTGATATTGCCGGGAGACTATTCATCCCTCCTCGTTACCATATGCTTAGCGCAAACCATCATGAAACTAACTGCTTTAGAAGACGGGTGCTTGGAAGCTATTCATGCACAATTGCAGAGACAATTTTTGGCTCCCCCATGCATGAATATTTTTGACGGAATAAATACCGGTGCAGCATCGGCTAGCTGGTAAGTTAGTTCTCATTCGATGAGTAGTGTATAAACCTTGTTATTTGTGTATTATCTACCTGCGGTCACCTACGTACATGAGAAAAGCTTTGAATAATTGCCAACAGTAGTAAGACCAAGATAATAATAGCAGTAGAGTATGCTTATTGCGGAGTTACTCTGCGACAATTTTCAACGAGTAACTGATTGTGATCAAAACTCATAAAATAATTTACGCATCTGGCGCTTGAAAAACATTTTGAGAAAACTTAGGTCGAATCACGTACAGATTCATGCACGTGATCGATTATTCAACTTTATTTACGAAGACAAATATATACATAATTGAGACTAAAAACAATACAAAATATTACCGTGTGGGAAAAGAAGATGTTGATATAAAACAATTATTAAAATAATTTTTTGCGTAATGCGGAAAACCATTGCTCCCAAATGTTGAGCCTACACCCATAGATACATATAGAGGCTGATTATAGAGATTGGGCTCAATCGGGCAATGGTAGGCATAGAAGAAAGGAACTTCATTTACCATCTTTCACTGTATAAACTTAGAACTGCATCTATATTGTGTATGTTCCTCAAAGTCTTTTTTTGTCCTGGTATTAGCAAACTTGACAAGTGGAACTTTGCATACAATTCAATTTTTTCATCGGTTGGCTACAGCGAAGCTCGTTTTTGCGCGCATTACTTCCTCTCCTGTTCTCCGTGAGGTCTCTTTTTAAATATTCGTGTAGTTTGCCTGAAAATTGCGTCTTTTATGAATAATACTTTAAAGAAATTTTCTTAATGATAATTTAAGATCAAGTTGTGATTTGTATGCGTTAATTTACATTTGATATTAAAATCGATGTCATTGAAACAAAGGGCCAGTCCACGGAATTTAGATCAGAATGATTACTTTTGGATTTTGACCTAAAGAAACATGGTTCCGAGAAGTGTACGTCTGTATATATTTCAATGGCAATAATTCACCCTTGTTCCCTCAGTTAAATTGATAAATATATTCTAGGGTCAGAAATTGATCCGAATGCGCGTATACGACATGATCTGTTGATTTTGGATTGCTTAGAGGTAGCGTAGTGACAGACATTTCCCCAATATATTTTTCTTTAGTCGGAAACAGAAGCTTAAAATATTCTAAAGAGTAAGGAAAAAGATAATGTTCGTGTTGATCATCTGTTTTAAATATTGCGGGCCGTTCATTTCCCAACAAGGTCACTTTTAATAATAAAGTTTCATTTCCGCGCGATTTTGCATTTAAAGTTTCGGTAGTAGTTCTACTTTACTGGTAAAATCATTAAATATATGCTAAGAGTTCTCATAATGATAAATGAAATTCTCTGATATATTTATGAGAATACAATGGTTGCATCGGTCACAAAGGTTTTTAAGTGGTAGCATTGGTTTGTTAACTATTGTCTAAAGATATTTTCAAAGTTTACTTTAGTATTGCTAATGCTATGTTAAATATTTTTGTATGCACATTTATTAATTGCCAAGTATTTGAGATTACGATCAGGTAAGACATCATTAACAGAGAAATAATATTTATCTGTGTTTGGCTCAAGTTGTGTTACCACAAGAGTGATGTCGTGATATGTCCATTTACTCCAAGCAAATGTCTTGAATATTAAAATTATTATACCTAAAGTACATGGCTTAACATTGTAGGGCTGTCATGAATAAATACTATGTTTAGCCTTGATAAATTTGTCTGTTATGTAGATGCTTTAAAAGAAGTATAAATATGGAAAATTTCAAAAGGGAGAATTAGATATGCTTATATGTGAAGTTAGTCCTTTTTGTAAAGGGAATCTCAAAGATATTATAGTAATTGAACATCGTAAACTACACTCTAGGGTAATAAAATAAAATTCAAACTAAATTGCAACTATAGCTACGTTACTATTGTGTGCATGGTAATTTCTACAGTACGGTTTTGGGCAATAAAATGTTTGCATGCCCATGAATTATATCGGATAAAATAACTATTTTCATTTAAATTTGGATATAATCAGCAAATTATCTATACATGAGCTCTGAGGACTCCGATGAACAGAGTAAAATTGTCTTCGTAATTTTGGTAAATAGGAAAAATTGACTGGGCCATAGCATACAAACGTGACCAATAAACTTTCTATGAAATTATTTACCCCAAGTAAAATGATAACTTTACGACTATCATAATAATGTGAATGACATTTACTTCCTCTAATGTAAATTCAAACCTTGAAATTTTTCATTTTACCTTATATATTATAAGTAGCAATAGAATGAATTATTGTCAGGCGAATCGTAAAAAACAATAGTAACCATCCTAATGACACATGGCAGGATTAAAGAATTTTAATTTGAAAGAAAATTAAACGGAGGCATAACATACCGATAATCACATTGACGCAGAGTTGCTACGGGAAAAACTGTTCATGAAGTAATTTTATCAGTTTTGACTCAAATTGAAGATATTTTTACATGAACATAATTGATTGAATTTTTGGGCAAAAAGTTTTATTTGCGAAAGAGGAATTGCAATCGCACAGTCCCAAATCGGAAAAATAACCATTTACTAAGTCGTCCTCTCCCGATTCGTATAGGGCTGACGACGTTAAACACTACTTCCCACCTGGTCCCGGCATCCTAAATTTTTCTCTTTGCTAATTTACCAATAGTTCATAGGCTTTTCTCCCCCAACTTATGGAGAATTTCAATATTGCCCTTTACTATTCCACAAACCGCCCCAATATTCATACTTCTTCCATCATAACTAACTGGCTAAATTCATTTTGACTATATAATGTGTTCATTCTTTGTTGATGTAACTAAAATTTTTTTATTGTTAATATTTTTATGGTCCACTTGTATTTGCTTAATTTAAACTTGTCTATACTTAACCCAAAACCCTCTAGTCCAGAGTGTTAGCCATAATGTGTATAATGTTTGATGTATTGTAGTGTACTATCTTTCTAATTTGAATCGTTAATATAGAAGCATCCCCTTGTACATCCAATTCTCTATACCGGCCGATAATTCGACCTTTTCGCATCCATATAAGTTTTAATCGTAAAATCTTAACAACATTAATTATCTTCACAACAATTACTATACAGTTTCTACATAAATTAATACGTTAAAATTCATCGTTTTGAAATTCAATGTATTATCCATTACCTTCCAAGTTGATACTTCCCTAACTAATGAGGAATTTTCATCATTCCTTACTGAACAATTGGTTGGCTTAGCGGAAAATCTGGCCTTCGGTTCAGTATCTTAATTTGCTCCGAAATCATACTTTCATGCGCTTTCTTATTCCACTCAGATGTTTTCAAGGTAAATTTGGTTTTATCCTAGCCTAAAATCGCCAAATTTACCCAAATAGAATCTTTATTGAATGATGTAAAATACACTGCAGAACCTCATTATTTCCTAACCTACAATAAAATTGTTCGCACAAAATTCCTAAACAATATGATTGACTTAAACAAATGCGTCAATGTATTTTCTTTGACCTGAATGTTCGAGAGCGCCCAACAGTCTCCATGTATTGCAAATTACCTCCAGAGTTCTTGAAAATAAAAATTCTCAGTCCAACTTGTTTTCTCCAACTTTGACAGTCTAATATATAACCAGCCTAACCTAACTTTACGATTTAACATGTAACATAATGTCTAACATATTTATGTCGATTTAGCGTATGATGCCGAGCACTACTCTCCTAAGCCCAAAGTCTTCAAAATAAGTATTTCTGCGTTTCAGCATATTCGGGACCCTGTGGGTACATATTTTTTAATTTATTAATTAAGCAGAATTTGGCGATTGTAACCTTTCAAATGATTCCCATTCATCTATTGAACTAATCCATTCAGGTATGAATCTGACTACATTTCCAAAGATTTGATTGGACTTCATCGTCATGGATGTAAACTCTATCTATGAAAGTTGGGCATCTTTTCTCACCGTGCACGTGTACCTACTCTATTGTATTTATGTTAGAGATGCATGAAAACATTTGGCTTAAATATAAATTTATGTTCAAGACAATATAATAAAGTTCCTAATATATGTCTGAAATTTAAAGCCGTCAGACTTTAAAAGTTAATAGCATTCCAAGGTCAGATCAGACAGGCTATACAGAATTTCATCTCTTTCGTAGAACTTAACTTTCTATTCAAAACCAGGACATTCGTAGAGTAATTATTCATGATTCAAAGTTTTGAACTTTTACTCTTAAACCTTTTGTATGCAAACATATTGCACTGGCGAGTAATTTTTATTAAATTCCTCATCTGAAGATAAATGTATATTCTTCATATATACGTCAAGATCCATGTCCTCTAGTCCACTAACTTTATACGAACACTCCATATGATAGTTTAGGAGTAATCTATGTTGTGTGATGACTGAAGATCCTTTTTATACCTATTTTTCGCTGTAGTCCTGTCTGGGAAGTTTGTTGTGTTTGGCTGCCACTAGCAGATAATTTTTTTGGATTTTGGAGTCTCTTCCAAATTTATACTAGCCCATTACACTCCTAAGAAAAGGTTATATTCAAGGGCTACAATTTTTTTATTTTGACTATCACCATCTTTAAATTTTTTCTCTAGACACCCATTCCTCACTTACCTGATATTTCTATTATTGTTAATCTATTTTACTATATTCTTAAGAATTGTAAGTACAACATTTCTGGCACTTGTCCTGCTTTACATATACACTGTACAGTCTTGTAGCTCACCTATCATCTTCATATCCAGCATGAAGCTTTAATATGCCCAACTTCAATGCTGAATATAATGCTTCATCAATAAATTCAAGTTTCTCGTAAGTTTTTGTCTGTAAATGGTTAGAGTTTTGGTATGTCTACCAAGAATTTCTACCGTTGATCTTCAAAGATCGATAAACAGCAGTATTTGTTCCCTCTTCAGAAATATAGTGTTGTATCATAGGTATATATAAATTGAGAAGGTATTGATAAAATCATCCATTTTAATCGCGTATCCATTACTATTGGTGATAATATTTAACAATAAGTAAATATGATAAATTATATATTGAGAAACTAATCATAAACTACGTTTTGTTCATGAATATAATCTATCTAATATACACGTAGTTCGTTCATTAATAGCTTCAGTATCATAGAGCTAAAAATTTGTACTCCCTTGAGATAAATCGTTTCTGATTATTTAAAGCACGCAACATGAATAAATATTCAGATGAATAGATATTTAAAAAACACTTCGTTTTGCGCTTATTAAAATTCATTAATTCATTCATGAATTTATAAAGATTATTTCGTGACCATAGATTAACTCAAACACAAAGATGTTTTTTCCAAAAGGAAACAAGTTTGATAAATATTTGTACAATATATATTTTATGTTGGTATACAGAAGCATTCGGGTTCATTATTTTGTGCATTTAAGTTGCTTGCTAAAGAGAGCTTTATGTTTTACCATACACCATCTTAATTACAGTTATACTTAATCCCCAAACTTCGGCATTGTTCTTGACGGTCTTTCTACTAGTTTTGTTTCTAGGGTCTTCCTAATTTTATACTATCGGAATATTCATTGAATACAATTCCTCCAATGACGATTTCGATAATGGTAAATTACATTTTCCCTGCTTATACTTCAACTAACCCAAGACCGGATGACTGAGGCGCTGTATATAAAAAAATTGGTTTTTGAAAGTTCATGATCATCTCACAATTTACTATATAGCCGATCGTGTAAAATACGTGGGGAGAAATTTAGGCAAATATGAAGAGGTGAATCAATATAATTTTACAAGTCATATATATAATCATGTTTAAGTTTTTCTGTTGACGTTTGAACTGGGAATTCTGTACTTAGCATAGATAAAAGAGAAACATTGCAAAGAATTAACACTGGAAATAAATATATGGTGATGTGTATTTTGATGAACTACATTAATTACGGCGGTACTGGATAACTTTGAAAGGATATTTTAAGCTTAAATTTTCAGACATGTTTGAGTTTTCAACCACAACTATCGTTAAGAATGTTCTTTACTTAAATGTACATTTTATCTTCATTTTTCTGCTAAAAATTTCCAAAGAAAATCAAGCTAGTGATAAAGATCATTATTTATTTTCGAATTAGCATGCTTCTTTGCTATCCCACGATTGAATCTAAATTCGTCATTTGGCAACCACTAAAATTTTGTTCATAAAACAGTCCATAATATTTATCATTACAAGTTCGTTGGTTCCAATGTTTAGAAAATTGTTGGGACTAGCTATTCATCAGTGTCTACAAAAATGCTTTGCTACGTGTCTAAAATTAGTGAAGCTAGCGTTTTGCTCATGTTTGGCCTGAACTGGCAGAATTGCTTTGGTCATTTAATGGTTTTACGCTCCGACTTACTTTAAGGTTAATTGACTTATCACAGCGTTTAATTAAGATCATGGAATTAATCATAATGAGAGAATTGTTTTGTTAGCACTAATGCATTTACCCTGTAAATGGCAGACAGTAATGATGTTTTGTAGGAACAAAACCTATTTACTTAAATGAACTATTCTGCATAGTACTTTGTTATATTTAAGAGTATTATCTTAAACAAAAGTAGGAAATATCAGGTTAAACCAAATTAGATTGTACATGAGCAAAATACTCTTTAGATAAATGTAATCAACAAGTCTGTATTTAGTGACGGGTCGATACCAATTTTCGTGGTAGGTATTCGAAATTTAAGGGTGAACTGTACAATAGTTTAAAAGCTAAAATTATTGAACTTACCAAAATTTACAATTTTTAATCACTGCTTAAATCACGTCCTAAAACATCTTTAGCAAAACTGTCAAGCAAATTATATTAACAGTCTCTATGTAAATATTTAGCCTGCATCAATTACAGAGCAACTATTGCAATTGATAACCTTCAGGAAAATAAAGTCCAAAGTTATCTGAACGTATATTGTAAAACAATTCATTTAGTGATACTTTACTCCCTTTCTTTTATCATTGAGAATGTGCATGCTAGAATGAATACAATGAATAAACATGGCAAATTTGTTGATGGGCAATGACGCTATATTAGTACCAAAGCCGAAACATGCCATCTAGATGCATGCTGAATTTTCCACTTATCTGCTTGATGATCATGATTGTAATGTTCATACTGAAATATAAATTAATTCTCAAATGTTTTTGTGATATTCAAAGTACCGGAAGTTATTGACGAAAACACGAAAAGCGTTAACACCGAGAAAGCTTCATAGCATTGATTTGTAGTCATGAAATGAACTTCTGACCGCAAAAATTTTCAAATGGTACAAAAAAGAGTTAAATGGTATCTTGACATGGATGTCAAAATCGTTAACCCATTTAGTAATGTTAAACCAAATGATGGATACATAATAGACCAAAAATACGCAAAATCCCTAAATAAAATTGACTTAATTCGTTGACAAGCATAACGCATTAACACAAGTCTGCCCAACCAGATATGTGCACTATTAATTAGCAAAAACATAAAACTTACGATATACATTGCGGTAAATTTGGGAAAGGTAAACTGTTAGGCAATTTAAAAAGTAGAACCAGTTACAATAGAGGAGCTATTTAAAATTGTATGTTGCCTATTTGACGTATATATCAATATAAATTGGGATATTCAAAGTTTGCCTTTCATTTTTTGACAGTTTGCTTGAGGTTTATCATCAGCATTAAATAACAAAGTTGGTAGTAAAACTTCTATTTCAACTGAAACTGGAAAGTTCTTGACTTTGAAATTTTGTCGAGACAATGTAGCTCGGATTCTACTTGCAAGAATAATTTTGATTATGAAAATGTATTAGCAAAACCAAATATAATAAACTGCATACAAATGTAGAGTAAACGTATAAATCAGCTGTCAGGTTACGAAATGTCACCTTGAAAAATGAAATATAGCATCAATTATGTACAAGTGCCGCATAAACGTCTTTAAAGTGTGTAAATATTTTATAAGTAGCTAAATGAATATTTAATGATATTATTGTGGAACAAATAGACATTAACCAAATGTTTAGCAACTGTTTATAGAAAACAATTTTCACTAAAGCACAACGGAAAAATAACTCCTAATGAGAAAATGGTACCTTTAAAGATTTGCGGACTAACATATTTGAGTTAAGCTTTCACCCTCTCAATTAATATAGGATTAAAATCCTGAAATTTTATCTCGCTTTACAGTGTAAAACTAAACTGAATTATATTTTAATATATTTTCGGGCTTTAACTCTGGCCTGTAAATTATTATCATTATACGTTAATTAGGGTTCTCCAATACAATTCATCTAAACTCTGCGTTAGTCTAGTATAGCTTTTTTTATTGTACATATTTATCAATTCATCTTCTGAGTCTATCTGATGTCAACTAATTTCTAGTTGGCGAGGCATAATATTGCCAAAATTATTAAAGTATACACTATCATCGATTCAAAATGAATGCTGAAAATACCCAAAATGAGACTTGGATTGTATAATGAGCTACTATCTATCAATAAATTACCAAACATCAAAAACATAAAAAAGGATGTATGCAATAACTTTGAACACTTGTATAATATATTTCATATTTTACTGAAAAGAATATTATTTCATGGAAAGTGAATTTCAATTAGAATAAATTACATTGAGACAGCCAAATCCACTTGTCAACTTTATATCAATTTTACAATAGAGTATTTTGACCTATCGTGCATTATTTACAACCCAGAATCCATAAAAGATGATACTAACCAATATAAATTACTGCATAATCATTAACGACAATAGCTTTACAAACATATGAACTTTTCATCACAACATCAATCCCTACTTGACAGCTAATTTTTTGTTTGGCTTAAACTGTTTTCCGTTTTTCACATTCTAAGAACTCACGTATAATGTCATGTCAATGAAAAATACCGTGAAATATATTGAAAATGCTTCTGTATAGTTTAACATTCAATCACTTTAAAATGATGAATAGTTCAGTTTATCTGGTTGCCATATACTCTTTCGGATACCATACCCGCTGAGTTTCTAAGTTTTGGCTAATGCTACTGTAAAAAGAAATCCTACACATTTTCTAATATTTTAGTAGAGTGCTGATAATCTCACATTGCGGTCTAGTTCAACAAAAAAGATGCTACCACCCACTATAGTACAATTGTAGAGGAAGAGATACCAGCAGATTCCACATTGACAACAATATTTCTAGTTGTATGCAGTCATCATTTTACCATCTTTAAAACCCAAAATTCACATGCAAAAATAAACTTAACTTCACGACTCTAGATCACATTATTAAACTTGCACATCATATAAAAAATATGTTTAAATATATATAAACTAGAAGCCTTTGACTATACAATACTAGATTTTTAACGTGTGTAAATAGACGTTAAATCCTCTAAAATACAGCGGGAAATATATATTTTACAAATTTTGAAATATCACAATGCAACATTAAAAGTGATACTGACGGTGAGGCTCTTGCAAAATCTTTTAAGTCTTTACTGTGTAAGCACAAGAACGTTTTTGGATAGAGATTAAGAAATGAACCATATCCAAACATTTCTTAATCGGAAAATGTAACCTTTTGAATTGGATGAAGAGAGCAAATCAAATGGACGGTTTTGTGGTTTTCTTTTTCTTGGGACTGAATGGAAAACTTGATTATTTGCGATATTTTAAGGCACGAAATTCATCTGAATTTGATTTTCATTTACTCTTTAATTATCTTGTAGATATGCAAAGAACTCTACCTGCATTCAATCTTTTAGGAACAATGTCCGTAGCTATGAAGAGTTTTTGATGATAATAATAAAGGGCTAGATAAGAAGACAAAAGCATATCTATCTCCAACTCAACGATTATTACTGACAAACATTAATTACAAAAGAGCATTTCAGTCATTGCAACGTATCAAAGATTTTGTTTATTTGCCATTGGAAATGGTTTTTTATACATGCTTTCATCAACTCTGCATTGTATGGAGAACACATTACAACATAATCCATTTTTGTACAGAATAGAGCTACTGGCAAAAGAATAGAGATCACACTTCTTGCAAATAGAGATAAACCAGGAAGAATGAATATCACGATCATAATTAATATCATTGTTGTTATTGTGGATTCTTTGGCACATTTTTCCAGTTCTGGTATTGCTCTTCTAAGTACTTAAATACATGTGTTGGATTTTGGCATAATAATATGACCCTTTTTGATCCAGAAATCAGCTAAATACGATATTCTACCATTAACATTATGATGATGCACATTAAATTTCTTATTTTAACTATGAACAATTTATCTCGAATCAGGTGAATATTCTTTCAGAATTTACAAACTATAATAAAAAATACTTTATCTGCAAGAAAAGACCCCTTCTCATTGTGTCTAAAAACTACGTATTACACAGAGTAAATGTTCTAGTTAACCTGCTAATCCAATTTACAAAGGTCAATACATCATTGGAGTTGTTCATCCACATGGTAAGTATAAAAACAATGTTTTGTCGAGTCGCAACATTTTAAAAAGACAAGGATCTGAATTATTTTATCCCTGTAATTATCTTGCTAATGCCTGCTATCATAGTAGTTTTTTACAACAATAATAATTACATACAATTGGGTACGACTTGATATTTATTGATGAGGATCATTCTCTACTAGAAATCGTATGAATCTTAAACAATTAATATCTTCTCCATGATCTTGAACTAAGATTCCGCATAAAAAAACTAACTTATCATGAAAACAAAATCCCCATAATTGTCCAAACATTAAAAAGGATTAATACCTTGACGTACAAAATCAGTATCATTGCTACAATAAGTAACACTGCATTAATATATTTAAACCAAATTAAGTTTTTCTTTAGTTTTCCAGGAAAAAATTCAAGTTAAAATATAAATAATAAACAATTCAATATGCTACACACAAACTACTTTGTAGTTTCAAACTCATAGATACACTCGCATGTAAAAATCATTCAGTGGTTACTTTACACACAGCTAATTTTGTATGTTAAACGTGGCAAGAAATCTCATACACAAGTATAATACAATTTAAATGTTGATATTTGTTCCATACACACGAAATAGCAAAGTTAAGTGGTAAAATTGGCAATTGGTTGGTTACATATATTTATAAATTTGTAAAATTTATATTTAAAGACTGAAACCTCGGTACATAATTCTTCATTGCCATACATATCGGGAAGACTGGTCAAAATCTCCCAAACGTTGCGTGAAAAGGAACAAATGATTCGCGCTAAATATAAATAGAGCTCGAATTTTTGAAGAAATTAGAAGAATATATCATGACAACTGTAAAATTCAACTTAGAGTTCACAACTGAATATTTACCACACTAACCAACTTCGGTCCATTATACACGTGTGCAGTTCACAGCAGCATATTTTCTTCAAAGAAAATCATGTGGAAACGCTAAATATATGCATCTCACAATGATAGTTGCTTGATGAAAAATGAAATTGGATTTTTTTGTAATCGATTTTCTATACAAAAATACTTTGAGTTCAACTTTTGACTAGATGCTATAAAATATTCACATCCATCAAACCCGCCCCAAACAAAATTTATGTGATAAAACTGACAAATGAGTTAAAACTTAAAAATTTGCAGAATTCACAAATTTATCGATACCCATGATAATTGATGCATGCAATAAAATGTTCTAAGACAAGCCGAATACTCCCGGTTAGAGCACTTATTTGTAAAAGTTTGGCAAAATAAAAAAGAATGGTTCTGATCTGTCATTAACTATTAAAAATTTTCTTAGTTGATAAAACTTCAAATCGTAAAAAACAACAAATATATTTCCACAATTGGTTATGTTAACGGTTATACTGTATACCAAGAGGGTGTAGTGTATTAAAATTTATATTTCGTACTGTGCAAAATATATTTTTTACTACTAGCTATTGAAATTTCCGCAAACTGCCGATAGTATGTATTATCAATTTCAAAATGTTTTTAAATACTTTCACCATACTATCGAATATCACTTGTAAATTATTCAAAATCATTCTATAACAGTAACTTGGCTAGGAATTTTATCTGTAGTCCAAGAAATTTTTTTCCAAAACTCTTAGCATCATGTCGTCGTTAAAATTTCTTTACAGTGATTGCAGAAATGAACAAAATAATATTGATAGTTAATTTGGCTGTAAGGGCAAGTTAACATAAAGCCAAAAAGGTAGCAAATAGATATATCTAATGGTTATAACCCATAAATCATTAATTATTTGACTTCATTGTTGATGAGTTCTGTCGTTTTTCTGATTCAAAAAATAGTGTTTTCTAGAAAATTTTTGTCCTCCATATTTTCCTGTATATCATGTTCATATTCTAAATGTCGAAACTGGATAATAAAATTGTAGTTGTAAGAACTTACAATACACCTAATGATTTTTATATCTTGTTTTGGGACGCGATGTACATTATAGGAATTGATTATAGGTAGTTTACCTTCATACACATGAGAATTCAAAAGTGATAAACAAAAGAGCTGGAAGGAGGTGATTTTAAGGTTAGGATTTTGGTAGAGGTCGTACTCAAAAATTTGACTACTGATCACTCTCATGTCGGCTTTTGGGTTACTTCGGAGACATGAGTCGTAACAAAAACTCAAATTGTAATCTATTTTATACAGGTCAAGATTTATTGAAATAGAATTTTATAGAAACCTATAATGATAATTTGATCATTAATTGAATATAAAATACTACAACGGTGACTCTCGTTACTGGCACTCGAAATTCTATTGAACATTAGTTTTCTACTGTTACGAGAATGCTTAAATAAATAATTTAATGGGCTTTTCTGGTTTTTTGGTGTATATAAAATGATCTAACAATGCAAACTAGATTTGCATTTTATATTACTATCTATTAAAATAATACTATAGAGAAAGCAGTACCAATAAGTATTATTACTATGATGATATTTAAAAATATGAATAGTCTTATCAAATTTCCCTTTTTCATAAAAAAACCCATGATCGGAAGTGTGCTTTCCAACAGCTCTACATAGCGTAAAGTATAATTCACAAATCAGTTTAAATATATTCATAAAATCATCAAACTACAACTTTGCTTAGACTTGCTAAAGCAACAATGTGAGATATTTTGCATTGAAATTAAACTCTTGAAAAATTAATCGTGGACATGGCAAATTGAATAACATGTAAAATTTATTAATATAAATATATATCTGTGCACAAAAGTTCTAAAATATGGGCAATAATGGTTAATTGAAAGGTTAATGACAATATTTTTTTTAATGGTGTAAACTCTTGGAAGCCTTCAATTTTATTTGGCATATCTATTTATTTACGATCAATGGTCAAAAATCTAAGATTTATGTAAAATTGCGTTTAGTTGATCGTATGTTTGGATCTCACGCCTATAAGGCTTTCTTGGATAATCTATGTGAAATGAAAGATAAATATCAGCCATACACAAATCTCCAGAGTTGGTAACATTAAAACAATATTATTAGACACTTGTGGTATAAAAGTAGCCACTTCATACTTTTTATGATGTAGTAGAGCATTACTTCCTGTTAGCGAACAGAAATATTTATGTAGATATAAATCAAAAATCAACCAAGATACAGCTAGAATTTTATATATAAATTTTTATAACAACAGTCACAACACAACAAAAATATATCTACTCGGAGGAAAATTTACGTCAAATACATAAAATTTATTTAGTAAAACACTTGAAATATTTAAGCAAAGAATTGAAGAATTGGAAAAATGCAAATATTTCCCAATTAGGAAATGTGACTTTGGACTGGGATAGAAAGAACTCATAACAATGATTCAGCGATTTCCTAATTTCGTAAGGCTGAATAGAAAAATTGCTTTTTAGGGTTTCTTAGGCACGAACAATTTTTTCTTAGAGACGAATTACATTATTATTGGAACAAGAATAACCTTTTCCATTTATTTCATGGTTATATGAGATGATTAAATTTAGATTGTAAATATCCCTTGATATCCTTTGTATTTAGTAGTTCTGCACCCTATTTATCAATTGTCTTTTATTTCACTAGTATTTGATGTATCTAAACCCTACTAACTTAGCATATTTTTCTTCATGTATATTTAAAATATTTTTCGATTTATTGACGGAAGAAATCGCTCGTGCAAAAATAATGACATTTGCAAAGTATGGACAAGTGTTCTATAAATACTAATGAAGATGGTATAATGATAAATTTTCTATAAGAATATGTGATATGTCTTGAGTTAATTAAACACTATAACGGCCCATGAATTAGCTGTTGTAGTGAAATGACTGGTTGCTAATTTGTACGAATGATCATTCGCAGTTCCGTTGCTGTTAAGTGTACTACGAGTAAATCATTTTATATTGTTATCGGTAAGAACAAAGAGAACCAAAGTACAAATAATACTTTTATAGATTGGGGAAGAAATATAGTTTCCTCAATAGAACTATAATATTTGAACTTCAACAGACTTTTAACAAAGTTTTTGCTGCGGAAGTTCCATTTGACGGGAATTTTTTAAATATAGCTTAAGGGACATTTCATTTCACTAGAAAGAATTGCTCTTAGAGTCATATAATATCTTTATGTGTAGTGGCAAGCAGTCAATGAATAAAAATGCGAATACATTAAACCTTAATTTAGCCTGAGCCACTGTTAAAATTTGCACACGAAATAAAAGGGAAAGTGAGATTAGATGGGGTTTGACAACATACGCAATTATAATTGCTGATGAATTTTAATGTAACAAAATGGTGAAAGGAAAATAATAAATGCAAACGCAGTATTTATTCACTAATAATTTAAGATCATTCCACATGATGAGTACTAACGTTGGAACGGCATCAGAACGTAGGATTAAGCAAAATTTGAGTCAATTAACAAACATATTTTCAAATACTGATGAGAATGTAAGATATACGTGCTTGAAGTGCTCCCTGAGGATTTTTATTTTTTTTTCCACATTTACGTTATAATATTGGCAGATACTAGATGAGCCGTACACTTCGATGAAGTTAAGGAGCTAAAAATTTTGAAACAATTTCATGAGGATCTAGCAACAATATTGACAGCATGCTATATTTTAGAACAATTAGAGAAATGGGATATCAAGAAAATTTGATGATTTAATGGAAAACGATTACTGATAGATGATTAATGGTTTTATGTGCATAACTTTTCATAAGAGTGGTATACTAGCTGTTGGAAGTACATGGGAGAAATCAAATTTTATTTTTCAATTATGCTGTACATAACCCTTATTTGATTTCTTTTTGACAATTTTTTCTTAATATGTCATTTCATCAGCGTCAACTTTTAGAAGTAAAGTGGTATTCTTGAGAATGATTATGTGTATGGCAAGGTATCTTAACTGGTACGTCGAGGGAAATTGGCAAGTTATCACTAAAAGAACCGGGTTCAATAGACTGATAGGGTATATATGTTATATTGCAAGATTCAAGGTAGAATCATTAGATCTGCATGCTGTACTCCAGAAATTTCACCGTAAAATTTTAAATGCCAATAATTCCAGAAGTAATATGGTCTAGAAAAATCGAGGCCAGACATTCTTTCTACTACATCACGTCCATTTCCTATTGATCTAGGCTGGACAATGTAATTGTATTCGTGATAGCCTATGCTGCACCCAGTGACCTTTAAATTTTGTGGATAAGAGGTTTGGGAAGCGTCTCTTTGTACCACATATAATGCACCCTCATTCTCGAACTTGTCGAGAAAAGACATTTCATAATAACATGTTATAGGTAGAACGAGATTATTTTTGTACTGAAAATCGAAATGAAATTGTACTGGCTTCTCCCCTTTGGAGAATTTACTCTTAAATATAACTTTTCCATGTTCATCCACAGTGACTATAACGTATAGATTAATATATTTTGTTCATGAGGTAACATGATAATAGTTGCTCACAATGATAAATTCGACCGTGTTCAGAATATGCAGCAACGCAACTCCCTTTCTCATCACAAACTTTTCGAAATGTTAATCGAGAGTTAAAAAATTTTTCCTAATATACATTAGAGGATTTAAATGTACAAATTTCGGGAGTGTAAATGAATAGTTTGGCTACACATACACTACGAATCAACTTTATGGTAATAATGTTTCCGTCTGCTGATGTACTGTTGTGAGTAAAGTCATACCAAAACCAAATGTTATCACGACCGAATTTGATGCTATAGATAGAGTCGTCATATACCCATGATCCAAATACCGGATATAATAGGAGTAAACCCAACGCTATGATTTCGGGTAACATTATGAACAAGCTCACGCTATTTACACCGATACAACGCTACACCTTTAATAAAACTTCCTTGTTCTAAATAATGTAATGTTCTTTCACTCAATAAATTGCGAAATACATCAAGTCATAGTCGTCGATTGTCATCAAAATAAGGAAATATTATCTGACAATTGCAAATGCTGCACATTCTGTAGTTTCCCATGATATAATGAACGGAAAACGGACGTCTACTCAGATATTATGCGGAAGAGAGCTTTGGTTAAAATTTAATTTAAGAAATATAAATTTGTTTAAAAGTCAACTGACGTGAAAATTTATGTAGAATTCCATTTATTATATAGTAATTCCAGATCACAGATCTGCAAGCCTTTACAAAAAAATCACCTCAATACATTGAACAACATCAATCTATTAAAGAAGCATTTGAAATTAGTGGTATGACAGTGATGCTAGAAGAAAAGAGTGAAATAAGGGTACAGCATTATAAACTATAAGTAATGTGATGGGGTTTTGTTTTCTGCTGGAGGACAGTAGCATGTATGCAGATTTAAAACCTAAATCATACAGCGACATAAATACAATTAAAATAATCTTGCCAGCTATTACATTGTAGCATATTGCATGATGACTATAAATGTAAATTATAGTAAAAGATAATGAAGTTCAATTTTGAAAAGTGCATGAAAGTTTTCAAGGAGTGAAATTCGGTGAACTTTTATTTGGGGCAAGTAGTTCGAACATTTACTTATAAAGACTTTTCATTGTACCTAAATTGTATAAATGAATTTTTGTAGCAGCTTAATTTTTATTTCACAAAAATAGTTTAAGCTCAAATCTACATATGTCAAAGAGTATCACCATCCCCGACTTATTCCTTTATATAACATACAAGGTTCACTGAATAACATTGAAATTAAAATCGTTCATTGTTAATAAATTAACCGGTTACATGCCTCGATTGAAGACTCTAAAAGATTAATAGAATAGAAGAATAAATTCAGTCCATCATTTGGTCAAACTAGAATATTTCAAGCCAATGATTATGGTACAAATCAAGCAAAACAAATCGCAAAAAATCTTACTACTTAAATAATGGGTAATTGTAAAAGTCTTTTGAGAGAACGACAGTAGCTAGATTATTACAATCAACACTTTGCGGTATTTAGATGTGTAGACTTCGAAACATTAAATATGTTGATTAAAGTGATTTCTTTACTCAACTAATATTCACTAAGCAATAATTAAGGAAAACTTGTGGTATACATGAAATAATGACAATTGAGAATATGGGTAACAAGTTCCATATTGACCAAATACTTGCGATATTTATTCTAAATATGATAAATCTTGAAAAATACAGAGCAATGGGAGGTCGATTTGGTTTATTGTAACAACGGCTTTACAGGTTTTAAAGAGTTATTCTGATTATTCCAGACTTTTAAAATAAAATATTCTTACAAGAGTTAATTAGAGACATGAAATTACATACTAACTCCCGACAACATCAGAAATGTTTTTATTTTGGATAAAGTTTTACGTTTGGATGTGTAAGTAGAATTTGCAATGGTACTTAGGAACGCCGTTGTGGTACTTTACTTGTTGATCTGTTTTTGCTACTGAACCAAATATTTTACGTGGACGTATTATTGCTGTTGCTATCGATCGGTTCATCGTTTTAAAACACTGTCGTCGCCGTTCCGCATGCCCATTACTGGATGAAAATCCCAACACAACCCTCATTAAATTTATAATGGAAAAAAGATTCTTGCTACGAGAAACTATTACGCCCAGGGCTGTCTAAACATTAACCAAAAATATATTTCTATTGACAATGAGATGGCCATGGTAAAGTATACAGTAAAACAAGCATGATGCTATTCGATAAAACAAGTTAGCATATGTAAATAACAACACCGTAAATCATACGACTGAATATTTATAAAAAGAAGTTAACTTTTTCAAAGTTTTGGAAATATATATTTTCCAGAGCGTGGTAGAATAAATGTCGCTACAACTTGAGGGAGCTGTAGTCCAATTTTCCATCAATATATCTATTACGGCTTAAGACATCCTTATGCTTATCGCTTTAATGTTGTGATGAATTGTTACTTCTAATATTTCATTCTATAAACGACAAATTTTAGGAGTGAGATGGTATCTTGCAAAATATTACTATTTATCACAGGATATTAACCCAGGATCCAGTGAAGTTGAGTGATCATCACAGCCTGAATGCAATTACTTTTTAAATGGTTATTATTCCCATTAAATATTGAACTGTTCGAAAATAATTTTCTCGTATAGTGCTTTAGACTTGAATTTAAATCGCTACTCTACTAAATAATGAACGACTAACTAATAAGTGGATCAACAGTATGTAAACGAATTTTCGTTTAGGACCAATTTCAATCGCATGTTGGCGGAAGAATGTATTGCGAATTTCAAAACACAGCTATAGATCTGCACTATGAATCTCTGAAACTTCATTATTGAATCTCACATTCCAATAATTCGTGAAGAAATATGCTCTAGAAAAATCGATTTCTCTTATTTTACTCAATACATCGCGACCAAATCCTACTGATCTTGGTTGAAAAATATGCTTGAAAGTATGCGTACTCCCGACACATCCATAGATCTTTAAATTTTGTTGCGATGCTGATGTTGCATCTTCCTTAGTATTAATAAATAGTGCACCTTCATATTCATTTGGATCGTCAGCAACAAAAGAATAATAATTAAAGGGAAATATATCAAGACTATTGTAACGTGTAGAAGTTAATGTAAAATATTGCGGTGTATCGTGTTTCTGAAATTGACTTTTAAGCATTATCTTCCCAAATTCGTCCGTAATAACTATAACGAATCTATCAATACTTTATTCATGCAATGATATACAAGCAATATATACAAATTGTTACTCACAGTGATAGATTATTTTTCGATGTGAATGTAGAACAATACAACAATTGTCATCATCACAAATCCTTCGAAACACCAATGGAGTCAGGTCCTGAGCTTTATCCTAGTATTGATTTGAGAATGTGATACTTTTATTTTGGTAGTGTGTTGACAAAGTTTAGTTTTACTCACACGTCGAACTAGCTTTAAGTCTATGATATCGTCATGAAATAATGAACTGTTATAGGCAAAGTGATACCATTGGAATTCACCATTCTTAGTATACAACAAGTTATACATAGAATCATCACCAACAAACAACCCAAACACCGAGTGCACAAGCATAAATAGACTCAATCCAACGACTCCAAGAAACATGATGGTTTACCGTTCCAACTAAAAAATACAAACATTAACATTAACCAGGAAATAATTCCACAAAAATTCACTTGAAATCTACAAGGAAATCTTTTGTATTTTAATTGAATTTTAAACATAGATTACTCTTGGTTTTGAAGTATTTTCTCACATTAATTCAAGTAAATGTTGGGGTATAAGGTCTATCAGCAAGAGTTATTATGAGTTGGTGATAAAATCTTCTGGTAAAAACAAATTTTGCCCAAAATGAAATATGCATAATAGTTACGACGATGGCAACTAAAATTCAGGGTAAATCGTGATCATTTTTATCATACTTTTGATTATAAGCTAGGAGTTTGATTCTTAATCATTCTAGTTGAATAACTGTCATTATCTATCTGGACGCAAATATACCTACATGTTCATGAAGGGGAACAAGATTAATGTTAGGCTAAATGTAGAATAAAGTCGTCAAGCTTCCAGTCCAGTGATAGAATCATTCGTGCAAAAGAACACCCTAAATGATTCAAACTTGATAGGTTAGAATAATATTACAGAAATGTGAAGCTCCTACAAAAACGTAGCACAAATTCGAAAACTGTTATGGTAAAGTTACTACAAAGGTTTTTAAAATATATTGTATATGGCATGACAATGTCTAAAAATGAAGACATAATAGTATGTGTAAAATTAAAATATTTCTTCTTAGGAAACGTAACCTTTTGAATGGAAAAAAAGCGCAATTTAAGAAGACAGCTTTGCTTTCTTCTTTCATCAAAGAGGTGAAAATTAAAGTTGCATGTTTTTAGAAATCTAAATTCCATCAACTTTGGTTTTTTCTTGTTGTTTATTAGCACTCTATGGATTTGCAATGCATCGCCTTGATAGCCAAACTATTGATACCACTATTTGTAGTTGCGTTGACTTATTCGGAAAATAAATATCGGTGTTCAATTGCGTGCAACAAAGTCTGTCTTTTTCCAAATCGATTATTGTTCCCATATTTTCTATGTAGAGATTTCTCTAGTTACAACTCTTTACTATTTTGTTTAATTTATTATCATAAAATACTTGATGTTTAGTTTCAAACCTGCATTCACCAAATCTTATCACTGTATCCAGTAAGCCCAATACCAACTCCAAGTTATAAACAACTTTTAGGCATCAATAAATTTAAACTTAAATTATTCCATTCCTCATCAATGAGAATACATTAGGTGTGTGGATTTATCTTTTCTGCTAGACAGAAATTAATGTATTGCCCGTCGATCATTCTGTATATATTTTGTACGGTAAAACGACCTCCATCGTCAATTACTCTGACACCTACATTTATTCCAAGTAATTTTCCATTATATATAGTGCATAAAGGAGTACGTTTAAGAATTAACTCACCATTTCAATCAAAATGGTTTATGTTGTATGACTGATTTACTATAGTTTCTAATTATTTAGGATCGAAATCATGGCACTTTGAAATTAGAAATATTTAGTGCTTCTCTAATAACTCAAGTTTATAAACAGTCTGTATCTATTCAATTTAATATGCTAACGAAAGAGGTATTAAAACTCTTACTCCATAGAAATCAATCATGTTATGAATATATATAAAATCAACTTATCTTACGGCCGTAACTTTCATTAAATATACAAAATTGGGAATCTTAATTTTCCTGTAATTTATTTGTAAATATACAGTGTTAAAAATTTTACAAAATGGAAAATCTTTCACCCTACTGTCGAATTTACTAGTTACTGCTATCATACCTGTAGAATGAACATGTCGATATTCTTGAATTAATTTATGTTTTTGTGGTGGATTTGAGCTAGACCCTTCAAACTAACAGATCTTACGTGCCAAATGCAACCAATAGTCTAAAAATTAACTAGATATATTTATTTGATATAAAAATTCAACACAATTGCTAAAAAGGTAAAGGCTTTTATCATTGGCCGGCACTTGGATTTTTTCAATCGACTCTCGTAAAAAAATTTGCACCTTAATGATACTCGAAAAATGAAACTGAATGATTTTCTGTAATTAAAACTCGTAGGATATAGTGAATTAAGAAAATTAGTGTTATAATACTAAATGTGACTTTCTAAATAATAACTGATGCATATAACCAAAATTGGATAAAACAAGGCGAATAATAGCACACAGGGAAGTTTTTTGTAAAATTTGCAAAACTTTCAAAAGAATGTTACAGATGTGCCTTTAACTATATTAATTGGAACATTAAAAGGAGAAAAAAATTTAACTGTTTATGAAAAATCCAAATCGTAAGAACCATTAAATATATATTTATATAATTGATAATTTTAGCGGTTATTCCACATACCAGAAGGATGTAGTATTTTAAAAGTTATTTTTCGCACTTTATGCAAAATATATTCTTTACTACCGGTAATTGAAATTTACGCAAATTGGTATTGGTGCTATACGCCATCAATATCAAAATGTCTTTAAATACTTTTACCAGAACATCGAACATCTTTTTGGGCATAATCACAATAATTGGACAACAGTTAATCGACCAGGAATTATACCTGCACTCCAAGAAAAAGGTTCCCCTCTTAAACTCTTAAAAACATGCCATTGAAAATTTCTTTGCAGTGATTACAGCAATGAAAAAGATATATAGTTAATTTGGTAAAAGTGCAAGTTAGTATGGACTCGAAAAGGTAAAAATTACATATATCTAATTGTTACAACACACAAATCAATAAGTATTCGACATCATTGTTGGGATGAGTTATATCGTTATTCTAATTCCAAAGATAACATAACTCGTCCCATGGTAAACATCCCTATCAATTGGGGGTTTTTTAAATATATATTCATATATTGTTAGTCTAAGATATACATTACTATTTCATTAATTTGTTATCCAATTTAATAGTAAGGCATTGCTCAATGTATCCATGAGTTATGGAAAGGTAAAGTGGCGGCATATTATTCTGTAGTATCTCACCACTTACATTAGTAGTCATACTACCATACTGAATGGGAAGTGAGTAATAATTACATTTGGACAAATATAAATTTTCAGGTGTCAATTATCATGTAGTAATGTTTTTTTTCATACTTAATACATCAACGCTTAGTACAAATCACTAGTTGCATCGAAATTTTAGGGACGAGTTCAAACCACATCCTGCATAAAACATCAATATTTTTTACGCATATAGCTCCAGAAAACAATCATGATGTTGGCGGATATATCATTGGGTCTCGCTCTAGTCCATATGAATGTTTTTCCGAAAATTCTGCATCCCACCAATTCCAAAAATAATATGGCCTAGAAAAATCCAAGCTTCCCAGATCCTCTGGAAATTTATGATCAGGTGCCTCCATATAAAACTGAATAATAAAATTGAATCTGTGAATACTTCCAGTGCATCCAATAATTTTTATCTGTCTTGCGCTAGGTTTATTCTTAGGTAAAGATGGGAGTATATGAAGTTTGGCTTCATGCGCATGAATATCCAAAAATGTTATCAAAAAGTAATGTGAGTTAAAGGTTTTAATGCTAGGATAGGATTGAGAGGTTTGCCTGAAGATTTGCGGCTTTTGATTTCCCAAAAATATTCTTTTAAATATAGCTATTCCAGAAGAATCCGTTGTAACTATAACCCAATGTTTAATCATTTTAATACGAAATCGATCCATTGAATTTGCACATTTAAAAAAAATCCCTACGATGATAAATTTGTGTGTCTTTAAAATATAAAACAACACATCGTGAAGTCGAGTCACAGACTTTTCGAAATACTAATGGGCCAAAGCTTTCAGCCATGTCCTAATAATACTCAAATGATTAATTTTAAGGATTTTCATGATTCGTTTGTACAGTAAAAATGAACTCACATTGCGAACTAGTTTTAAGTTAATATCTCCTTCATATGTTGTGCTATCGTAAACAAAACGGTACCAGTGGAGAATACCACTATAATTATACGCCAAATTATAAACCGAATCATCAAATGTCCACCGCCCAAAAGCAAATTTTACAAGTAGAAATATACTTGGGACTAAAATATTAGATAACATAATATTTAACATTAAGAATCAAAATTTACTATAATCCCAATTAAAACGACTGAACCTTTTGGAAATTTACTACAGCAATAACTTAAAATATTCTGAATTCAAGTAAATTTCAAAATGAATTTACTGGGGAACCAGGCAAAATAATATAATTCTCAAAATATGATATAGCATATATTTAGTACGCAGAACTTCTGCCTTAGAGGCTTCATGGATAAATGGCGAATGATTATATTCCACCATTAATTAATGTAACTTTTTGGAAATCTTTTGTTTTTTCAAAAAGTTTATGTACATAAAATTCACAATGGAAAAACAATAATTTTTTTTAATGTTGTTGAGTGTTTCATTTCTGGTTTCCGCATCTATAAAGCATTTTTAAATAATCTTTGTGCAAAATTGGATAGAAATATTCTGAATTAAATTTTCCAGGTGTTGTGATACTCTAACACTATTACTGGATACGTGTGAGACGAAGGTAATCGTTAATACTTTAATGTAGTGTAGTTTCGCTCTATATTAGCCGACAGAAATATTCAAGAGAAGATAAATCTTAAATGAGCCATGGAACAGTAGTACTATTTAATATTTATCATTTCAACAATCTTCATAATGTAATATTATAAACAAAAACTACGGAGATACATTTTCTACTAAAGTTTTTAAACATAAGTGTATCACGCAGAGGAAATTTTCTACAAAATTTTAAAATATTTCCCGATTAGGAAATACAATCTGAGGACGGAAAGAGACGGTTCAGGTATTTCCTAATTTTGCAAGGCTGAATGCCAAATTGCTTTTTGCGGGGATTTTGGTCACAATCGTCCTTCAAATTTTATGTCTTTAATCATATTAATACTCGTAGTGGACTTACAAGGAACCCTCGTTGAATCTGAAATCATCGATGATTCGCAATACTAGAAAATTATAGCTTCATTGTGTTAATTTTAGAATACATATATTTATCAAAGCGTATATCTATTTAAGCTAGTAACATTAATAAACCAAATTTACCCTAACAAATATTTCAATTGGTGCAACATATCAATCTTCAAATATATTACAACAAAACCTCGATTATTTCGTTATAGCACCGTGTAAACTTAATTACAACTTCCAGATACATAAATTTATAAGTATTTATAACTATACATTGAGATTTTTTTATATTCCCTTTGGGATAAATTGGATATTTATGGTTTTTTCTAATAAACCGATTTTCCTGTACTCCCCATTGACATTTGGAAACATGAGGTACAAATTATTATTCTCTTTGCTGAAATACTTGAATATGTGCGTTGATTTCAGGCATTATACCTTTTAAGAAATTCCATATACTGAATTGATGATGTTTCTCATGATCGCAATTGCTATGTTCCACAACAAATGACTGATTTATGAAAGGATCAAAATATATAGGAGTAACATTACTGTGCCTCAATTTCAATAGTACATTTAAATAGTTAACTTAATAACTGAAATCAAAAAGTAATTTTTCTCCATAAACTAAATTTTATAGAGAGTCAGTGAACATAAAATTTTACATGCTAATGAATAACATATAAAGACACCTGACCGTAGATATCCATCGTCATATGAATAGGTATAAAAACCACTTTTCCCATAATAGCAAATTTCGGCAAACAAAAAGATCGAGAATTTTTGTATTCTTAACATTGAATTAATAATGTCAAGTAACAAAAATGGTAAATAAAGGATAATTATTTGCTATGCTAGCTAATCGGAAAGATAACGATACCAAATTTGAAAATTGAAAATATCGTTGTCCTTGAGTTGCACGAAATAGTTTGGGGTGGGTTTGAGCTAAGATCATTCACAGCAAAACTAACAGGTCGTACCCGTCATGAACCAAATACTCCAATCATTTATAGGAATAAAAATTAACTTAACATTATACCATTAAACAGCAAAGATTTTTATAAAAATTTGAATGTATTACTTTTTCAATCTTTCTCCAAAATAATATTGTCAAATCATATAATCTATATTAAATAGCTCAATGAAGGGTATGCAATTATACGAAATGCAATATTCTTGATGTGGTTTTAACGGGGTCGGTTGCAGGGATTTTCTCATTAATATATATTATTTTACAAGGAAAATTGGTACAAGAAATCTCACATGTATACGCACAGATTGATGTTAAACTGTAAGTATATACTCAACCCCCATGAATTAACTAAATATTAATGAAAACCTCGTAATGAACATATCGCAAAAATTATCATATAAAGAAAAATGTATAGGGTCATAAACAAAGATTTAATGTTTCTACAAAAAAGTATTTTTCCAAAATTACAGTAATGATCAAATATAATTTGGACAACAGGTCAAAATTCCCCAAAAAAATTACATCAAAAGAGTATACCAAACCACGTCCTATATCACCATGAACAGTTTTGTTGAAAAGCTCAAAAAATTTAACGTATTAATTGCAAATTTTTACATCTTTTGTGTTCATAACAAGTAATTGACCACATAAACCATTTTTGGTCGACTACAAAAGTGTACAGTTAACGAAGAAAATTTGCAAGCAGAAAAATATATGCAAAAATGTTAAAATTTGGGTCTCAAAACTGTAGTGAAAAATGACACTATAAAGATTTA